>BLSH010430924.1:1467120-1485829 GCA_018402905.1 Glandirana rugosa
TGTGTTCAGTTCTGGAGACCACACTTACAAAAAGATATTGATAAAATAGAACGAGTTCAGAGACGGGTAACAAAAATGGTGAAAGGTCTGGGGGATAAAACATATCAAGAGTGCCTTCAGGAACTTAATATGTACAGTCTGGAGGAAAGAAGGGAGAGGGGAGACATGATTGAAACCTTTAAATACATCAAGGGGGTGAATAAGGTTCAGGAGGGCAGTCTTTTCAATATGAAACCAAAATCAAGAACATGGGGACATGACCTCAAACTAACTGGGGGGAAGTTCAAAACTAATCTTAGAAAGTATTATTTTACTGAAAGGGTGGTTGATGATTGGAATAAACTACCAACAGAGGTTGTGAGACAGTCAACAGTAAATGGCTTCAAACATGCTTGGGATAAACATAAATCCATAGTCAGACAACAGGGTTAATGTAAAAAAAAAAAATATAAAAAAATAAATAAATAAATAAAAAGGGGCAGACTCGATGGACTACTCAGTCTTTTTCTGCCGTCACTTTTCTATGTTTCTATATTTTGGTGGCAAAAATGATCATTGTCACATCATGAAAATCTTCTACAGCTCTGTGCTTCCTGGCACTGTATCATTAACCAAAAAAAGCATGCTTTGTTTCTTCTTACTTGCTGCCAGGAATGTGATTCAAAGACATTGAAAATCAACATTTGCTCTCACAGATGCTGAGTGGTACAATGAGCCAACACACCTTCAGTACCTAAAAGAATTGGTAGCTTTCACGTACCCTACTTATGTGACTACATGGACTATATGGACTATCTTCTTGAGTTCTCCATGAATCGAAACCATTCTTTTACATACCTAAATGCTCAAGGGTTTGCCCACACACACAAGAACCCAATAACCTTCACTTCCATCCTTGTTTTCCCTCTAACCACACCTGGCTTTAATCCCCCTATGTCTCTTTATCTTTTCCTGTTTAATATTACAAATATGTTTTTCTTCCTCTTCTCCTCTGGTTCCATGGCCAGGACAGCATAACTCAGCTAAGATCCTCTTGCAAAGTCATTTATTGATCACAAACTTGCAACCCTCCAAATACTGTCTCGGGACCCCTGCAATAAACCAGCTGACTGTTATTTAGTATCTCAAAAGAGGCCCAAAAGATGTACAGGAGCCACCTATCTTGATGGTGTATCTTTTGTTTATTTTTCTTGTCCAATGTCTACTGTACATGGAGGCTTAATCATTGTATGGGCTGAGAAACGGCCATGGTATGCATTGAATAAAAATGTTCATTAGTTATATTGATTGAGTTATATAGATTGAAATATAGATTGAAAAAAATCATTGGCGTTCATAGATACATCATCTAGTTTACTGTAGAAACGAGTGTGGCAGGGGTGTTTACTATGAGGATTGTGTAAGTATATAGTCATAGTCAGTGTCACTCGCTCATATGAGGAGGCATGCCCATAGAAATGTGTGAGTGCATGACATTACCATTATAGTTGTAGGTGTGTGAAGAGATCCATTGTGGATGTCAGTGCTGCTTGAGTCTCTTACCATCTCTTTCAATCCTGTTTAAAAAAAGACATCCGTAATGATAAGTGCTACATTTACCTGCTTTTGTGAGTGTTTTTAATATTTTTTTTATGAATAAATTGCTCTCAGGTACTTCCCTATGTCAATCCACTGTTTTCTTTTTGCATGTGTGTGATTATTCCATTCGTTTTGAGAGGTGCAGGCAAAACTGGAAATATAAACGGTGTGAGAACATTTAAATGGACTAATATTTCTGCCTATATAATAGTTAGTTTAGAGATGAATTGGTGTATTCTTTCTGTATACCACTTGTATCCAAAGCCCCAGTAGACTAGAGACAGAGGTCAACTTTGCTACACGTATCCTGTCTTAAAGTGGTTGTAAACCCTCTCCTATACCAAGTGAAGTGAACAGCCTCAGATGATACACAGGGATGAAACAAATCTTCCTACATAAGTTTTACATACATACTGTATCTGCTGTCTTCAGCTTTCTATAGTCTTTAGAAAACAAACACTGTGTTAGAATTTTTCCTTCCTCTTTCAGCAGTAGGAGGCGAGTCTTGGCATACACTGTGTGACAGCGG
The DNA here is from genome assembly GCA_018402905.1 of Glandirana rugosa. Taxonomy (NCBI): domain Eukaryota; kingdom Metazoa; phylum Chordata; class Amphibia; order Anura; family Ranidae; genus Glandirana; species Glandirana rugosa. Next base: position 1,469,228 of record BLSH010430924.1, read on the forward strand.
ATTGGGGGAAAGGCACACCCCCCTCCACATAGGCAGAGGAAGAAAGAAACTTGCAGAGCTGTGCTGTGAATAGATCAGCTCTCTGCTAATCTATTTATAGCAAGCTCCCCGACACAAATTTTTAGCTGCTTTTATCTCGATTGTCGGAGAGCTTGCCAGAAGTTCTCATGCTGATAACAGGGGAACGAAGCAGAAGAAAGACACGGGACTTAGGGCTTTGGAGAGAGATAAGTAAACACTACAGATATATGTGTCCAGGTCAAATTTCATGAATCTGGTTTACATCCACTTTAATGGATTAAAATTTTAAGTAAAGCTGATGTGACACAAAAGGGGAGATTTGCTAAAACTGGATCACTCAGAATCTAGTGCATGGTAACCGATCAGCTTCTAACCTCAGCATGTTTAACTGCTTAACCACTTAAGGACCGTAAGGTTTTACCCACTTCCTGACCAGGCCATTTTTTGTTATACGGCACTGCGTAGCTTTAACCGACAATTGCACGGGCGTGCAACAATTTTGAAAAAATATACATATATATATTTTACTTTCTGCTATAATACATATCCAATAAAAAATATGTAAAAAAAACAAATGTATTCATCAGTTTAGGCTGATATATGTTCTTCTACATATCTTTGGTAAAAGAAAATAGTAATAGGCTTATATTGATTTGTTTGCACAAAAGTTGTCATGTCTACAAACTACGGGATAGATTTATGGACTTTTATTTATTTACTTATTTTACTGGTAATGGTGGCAATCTGCGATTTTTAGTGGGACTGTGACATTACCGCGGACAAATCTGACCACAAATTACACTTTTTGGGGACCAGTGACATTTTTACATTGATCAGTGCTATAAAAATGCACTGATTAGTGTATAAATGACACTGGCAGGGAAGGGGTTAACACTAGGGGCGATCAAGGGGTTAACTGGATGTGTTCTAACTGTAGGGGGGATGGGCTGGCAGGGACATGACAGAGATAGCTGTTCCCAATGACTGGGAACAGAAGATCTCTGTCATGTCATCTGGCAGATCCGCCTTGTTTGCATAGGCAGATCCCCGTTCTGCCTCTGTACACCGTGATTGCGTCGATCGTGAACCGTGAGCCACAGGGCAGATGTGACATCACGGTGTGACGACCAGGATACACAGAGAGAGAGCACTATTGGGTAGAACAGGCTACGCGCTCAGAGCTTTAGCGCCTTCTACTGTCCTCAGTATGCCTTATGAGGCCAGTAGAAAAAGCTAAAGCTCCAAGCACGTAACCTGTTCTACCCCATAGTGCTCTCTCTCTGTGTATCCTGCCCTGTCTTTATCTCCCCGCCTCTGATGATGTCCCATCTGCCCTGGGGTTCATGGTAGTTCTTTTCCAGCTTCCTTGTGACTACAGAATGCCATCCAGCCTCTCCACAGCACCAGTGCCTTCTGTCCGCAGCGCAATGTCCGTGGGATGAATCAGAGAGGCCACACCCTTGCACCAGATGAGCCTATTTTATACCTTCTTCCTGTGAGTGTTCCTATTCTTGTGATTAAACCACTTGTTTTTAATACTACACTCGGGTGGCGCTTCTTGCTTTGTCTTTCCTGCTTAAATACCACCAAAAGAAAGCTCTATTTGTGTGAAAAAAAAGGACATCAGTTTTATTTGGGTACAGTGTCGCACGACTGAGCAATTGTTAGTTAAAATAACACAGTGCCATATCGCAAAAAATGGCCTTGTCAGGAAGGAGGTAATACCTTTCCGGAGTTGAAGTGGTTAATTGAGCTTTGACAATAAAACCTGGAAGTGGATTGGTTTCTATGCAGATCTGCACCAAATTTTGCATGCTCCAGTATTAGTAAATCTCCCCAAAATGTTTAAAACTGATAAATCTTCCAAGATGCCTGTTCCTGTACCTTTGCTAGGCCGAAAAATGGTTTCTGTGTGCCTGGGTCTGCTAACCAGTAACTCATAATCCAAAAGCCAACAGAGAGGTGGCATAGTGGACTACTAAGGGTAAGATCAAAGCTCCAACTGTATAGTGTAATCCACATGAAGGCACACAGAAATCACATTCAATTATACATTTCTGAATGATGCTCTTTGGCAAATTAATTAGTTTTAAAAAAATGTCATTATTGTTACTCTTTATTTAATATGTTCCCACGTTTCACACAAAGCAACAAACACTGAATACATCAGAGATAAGGGGGTTCATAGTGGCTAGAGGGAACGCAGGCTGGTTATCGAGTAATGAATTTTAGGATATAGAGGAAGTTGAATAGACAGGTTTAAAGAGATGTTATACAAATTGTGTTGTGCTATAATGTTAAATAAAATGAATGTCCATAAAACAGTCCATGAATCACCCAGTGAAAAAATATATATATCAAGTGTAATCTTGTCTGAAGTTTTCATCGCCACAATTATAAACCACCTCTGTACACACAGCACCACCAGTCAGGGTATGTGCTTACCAGAACCCCATCAAAATGGGTGGGTGGCAGGTGCAAATGGCAAACTGGATATGCTAGAGCAGAGTTTCTCAACCCGTGGTACGCGTACCCCTGGGGGTAGGTGCAACAAGGGTAAGGGGTACGCCCAGTGCTGTCTCCCAAGTCCCACACACCGTCTCCGGCGGCTTGCTATAGCACGGCACTGTGACCAACCCTGCACACAATTGTTCCCTGGTTCACAGCCGTGAATGGTCAGTGAGGGGGGAGGAACAGCTGTAAGCACAGATCTCCCTGCATGGCTTTTTAGCCGACAGCCGCTTCTCCTTCTCTCCCTTCCGTGGCTGGTAAATATGTAATTTACTGGCCCCTTCCTTTTCTCAATTGGACACAGTGAGCGAACGCTCCTGTGTCCTTTGATAACTGAGCAGAGTAAACTCTGCTTCAGTTTATGAATGAATGAATGAACAGGAGCTTGGCTCACCGTGGGCGGTCTGGAGCAAGGGAGTTGTTCGCTAACCACCAAAAGCCGGTTCCCCCATTTACTGATCATGGATGGCATATTAGGAACGGAGCACTAGGAGTATTAAAGCTTTCCCTGACCCCCCCGTAATAGGGAGCGGGTTCCAATCTCCTGCTATGCGAATTGGATGCGGGGAAACCCGCATCCAATTCGCATAGGTGTAAACCCAGCCTGAATGCTGCATAATTCTTGGAGTGGCTATGTAACATATGTTATTCAAGTATTATTAGAAACGTAATATTTTTCCTGTGTGTTGTCGTATCGCTTTGCAAACCTCTCTTACATTAAGTAATTTTCTTCCTTATATTGTATAAAATGTGCAAAGTTAGACAGATTTGATACTTACTGAAAATTATTTATTAAAAACAAATGTATTCATAAAAAGTTCCATCGTTTTATATTCCATTCATACAAATTTGAAACAATTGCAATTTTACTTCACGTATTTTGTCGCATATAACCCTGTGAGGCGAACATGAAAACTCCTTAAGTATAAGGTGTAATAAAAGCAGCTAAAATAAAAGGATCACAGTGCATCTCCCCCTGAAATATATGTTATGTATTTATAACAAATACTAAAAAGTGCCTTCTATATTTTAGCAGTAACTGGTTAACTTGCCTTCCTTGCTGCACAGTGGGATCACTATTTTTCTACAACGGGCCAGCCCTTTGTCCTAAAGAAAGGCAAGATATTTTAGCCAGGTGTTCCTCATGACCTTGCTCACATAACTTAACCCTGCATTGTGCTAAACATCTGTAAGTTACAAGTGTTCACACAGCTAGGCCTCCCTGCTCTTGAGAAAACATGTTCTGCTTCACCTCAGTTTGCTCATTCAAGATCTGCCATTTCCTCCTATTGTCACAGTAGAGATCATTCTGAACTTTCCTTTATTAGATGCTGCCACTTCACTAGTACCATAGTAAAGATAGTGTATCTGCAGTATACCTGAACAGAAAGCACATAATACATTGTTGTATTAAAACGTATATCAGGCTTGGTGTAGAAGCGCAGTACTAAACAGTAGCTGGAGTGGCCTTCCCACCCGCTGCTTTTAGGATTTATTGAAGGCTCCTGAAGTGTACACCTGTGCTATTTTGCCTTGGAGAGCATCTGAATAGGACATGCTTCCGTTCAGGCTGTGCTCAGCATAGCCAGAGGCAGACAAGGTTCTCTCAATTGTCAGAAGCCAATGTATAGCTATCATTAGAACATTTCTTTCACTATGCGTGAATGTGTTTTGCATGTGTAAGTGTGTATAATTGTCTGTCACGTTCAGGAAATACATTTTCTAATGACAGTTGTAAATGGGCTTCCGAAAACTGAGAGAACCCAGTCTGGTTCTGGCTTTTTGGTTCCCTTAAGTCCACCTCAGCATAACTTGTCTGGTTATAAACAAATGTTTGAATGTTAAAGGTGACAATACTACTTCTGTTACTTCTATTTCAAACAGCAATTCCCAAACTGTAAGGTGTGTGCTTAACTTTTACATACAGTGCTTTGAAAAAATATTTATATCCCTTGAAATTTTCCATATTTTGTCATGTTACAACCAAAAACATAAATGTATTTTATTGGGATTTTATGTGATAGACCAACACAAAGTGGCACATAATTGTGGAGTGGAAGGAAAATCATAAATGGTTCTCAAAATGTTTTGCAAATAAATATGTGAAAAGTGTGGTGTGCATTTGTATTCAGCCCCCCTGAGTCAATACTTTGTAGAACCGCCTTTTGCTGCAATTACAGCTGCAAGTCTTTTTGGGGATGTTTATGCCAGCTTTGCACATCTAGAGAGTGGCATTTTTGCCCATTCTTTTCTGCAAAATAGCTCAAGTTCTGTCAGATTGGATGGAGAGCATCTGTGAACAGCAATTTTAAAGTCTTGCCACAGATTCTCAATTGGATTTAGGTTTGGACTTTGACTGGGCCATTCTAACACATGAATATGCTTTGATCTAAACCGTTCCATTGTATCTCTGGCTGTATGTTTAGGGTCGTTGTCCTGCCTGGAAGGTGAACCTCTTCCCTAGTCTCAAGTCTTTTGCAGACACTAATAGGGTTTTTTTCTAGGTTTGCCTGTATTTGGCTGCATCCATTTTCCCATCAACTCGGATCAGCTTCCCTGTCCCTGCTGAAGAAAAGCATCCCCAAAACATGACGCTGCCACCACCATGTTCCACGGTGGGGATGGATATAACAAAAGTGTAGAGCTCAACTTGACATATATATATGTATAAACCTACTGAGCAAATGAACTAACCAATATGATTATACCTAAAATAAGAAATAAAGTAAAAGTGCTTGAACAATATGTGTAAATCAATACATCATAAATACAATTTAATTGATGGTTGACAAAAAAAATTCAAATAGTCCAAAACACATAAGTGTTCATAAAAACATCTCACAAATGTGCAAAAATTGTGCAACAAATATGCAAGATGAAATATGAGGTAAGGGTGCTAACAGTTTCATGCAGGTCTTGATAAGTTCAAATCTTGTGACAGAGTGAATACTTGTCAAATCTACATTCCAGTGGCATCCTCCACGGTATTAATGAGCTTACCAGAAAAACTGTATATTCAGACCTGAATATAACCTGGAGATCCAGGTATAGAGAACACTTCCTCTGTTAGGTGATCCAGGTGGGGAGTCGGGCACCATTCACTGGTTGCCAGGTGGGTAGTAAGCTGTACTGGACAGGTATGTCTTCCCCAAATTACTCCAAATTGATTGTGGTACATGTAAGAGCAAGCCTCACATAGCATAAAATCCTGTCGCATAGGTCCGTGTAGCTCGTAGGGGAGGAAAAAGTTAAGCGGAGCTTCCACTTTTGGGTGGACCTCCGCTTTAAGACAAAGCAAAGTAAGATTTCCTTCATCTTTTGGTAGCAAAAATCCTTATTATACATCATGAAATATTCCACGAAAATATTCCATAGGTCCATGCGTCCGAGCACTATATCATCAGCCAAGAAAGGCTTTCTTCACCTTTTACTTGCTGCCAGGAAATAGTGTGGACCCTCCAACAAAAGGGACTTTAGGCATACACGGACTGGATACACACAGACACCATGAATGGTAAAATTTGAATGTATATTTTATTAATACAACTGTATACTGAATAAAAAGAGCCTAAAAGCACGACTCAGGCACTAATGAAAACTTTTGGACCACATGGACAGAACATAAAAAACACTGAACAAAAACATATGGTGTGATCGTGGACCCCCTGGAGTTGGAAAAGAATTGCAAAACATCCAAGGCGTTATGAGATAGTAATAATAAGCTCTTCTTCAGGGATGTTGAGAGTGATGCAGGAGGAGTTTACTTGCAGACAGGTAGACCAAACAGATCACCATATGACCCTCCCAGAATTGGGGGAAAGTAAATCTTCACAAGAAGTCATAAAATATAGTGTTCTACTTGTGTTGGAAAATATATCCTAGCACTGTTCTTGGAGGATTTACCCGTATTGGTCCTGTACCATGTGATCGCTGTGACTAATTACAGTGTTCACAATAACAGTAGTAACCAAAGGCCTTCATTCATGATGCCCTTATTTACTACTGTGATCTCTGTGATTGGTCACGGCAATCACATTGTACAGGGCCAATATTCACCACTGAACCAGTCAGTGTCCCCAATCCCAGCCACCCACTCACAGTGTGCCTAATCACCACTGCACCAATCACAGTGTCCCTTATCATCATCACACCAGTCATATTATCCTTAATCACCACCACGCCAGTCACAATGTCCCTGATCACCGCCACACCAGTTCCAGTGTCCCTGATCACCCCCACATCTGTACCAGTGTCCTAGATCACCACCACACAAGTCCCAGTGTTCCTGACCACCACACCAGTCATACTGTCCCCATAAGGACTTGTTCACATTTGCAATGCTCTCTGAAGACTGACCCATGTTCAGATCGCTCTACACAGAATATTAGACAGGCAGTGAGGAGGCATTGTATTACTTCTTTGACCCCTGCTTTAACCTCCTTGACAGGCAGTAAAGAGGTGTTGCACTACCTGCTTTAACCCCTTGGACTTTGCACAAGCACCACCATTCTCTTGAATGGGTCACAATCGGTGGGCATTCAGAGGGTATATTTCCTGCCACAGCTGCGAAGCAAAGCATCACAGATGCAGCATATGTACACCCACAGCCATTGCCTCTGCAGCTAAAGGGGATAGTGGCTGATAAGTCGTAAAACTGCAGCTCAACATCCCCAACCTCACATGTGAAAGAGCCCTAATAGTGAGGCCAGTGTATCCAATCACTGCATCAGCCAGTGTGACCAAACCAGTGTAGGTAAGATCAGTGTTCCTGATTGCTACCACACCAGACCAGTGCAGCCAGCAACAGTTTTCCTGATCCCCACCCCACTAGTCCCAGCATCACTAGACCAGTGTATGCCAGGAACAGAGTTCCTTATCACGGCCACACCAGTCACAGTGTCACCACACCAGTGTAAGCCAGCAACAGTGTCCCTGATTGTAACCACACTAGACTCCCCCTGTTATAACACCAGTGTAAGCCAGCAACAGTGTTCTGATTGCCGCTACACAAGTCCCACTGTCACCAGACCAGTGCAGTTAACAACAGTGTTTCTGATCAGCGCCACACCAGCACCTGTTTTTTGCGCAAGTTTCTGCCTGCTTCCTGGACCACCCCTTTGTCTGTTTGCTAACCATGTCTCTGCAAGCAGCCTGAGCTGACCCATTTGCACATCTGACTGACTACGTTCCTGTGAGACACTAGTCCCTGCCATCCCCCACAGACAGCTGCACTCTTGGAACAAAAGGAACTCTTTTGTTCTTTCTTTCTTCAGACTCCTGTACTTCCTGGCCTATGAACATGACATTCCTGGGGGGAGCCATTTACCAGCAGCAACTTAGGCTTGCTTGGCTTATAGAAACTGGGACAGGTGACGCTACACTAAGCTATATCCCTGACCACTTGTACAGAGGTGACCATTGCAGTAAATTGGTTATGACACAATTGCTTGATTTGTGTGATACACAAGATACAATGTCTGGTACATAATCAGCCAAAACAGTGAAAAAGTCTCAAGCATGTGGTATTGCCATACTAGGGAGGAGGAGTAGAATGGGTTTTGGGTTGTAATTCTACACTATCTTACAAAAGTGAGTACACCACTCACATTTTTGTAACTATTTTATTATATCTTTTCATCTGAAGAAATTACACTTTTGCTACAATTTAAAGTAGTGAGTGTACAGCTTGCATAACAGTGTAAATCTGCTGTCCCTTCAACATAACTCAACACGCAGCCATTAATGTCTAAACCACTGGCAATAAAAGTGAATACACCCCTAAATGAAAATGTGCAAATTGGGGCCAATTAGCCATTTTCCCTCCCCAGTGTCATGTGACCCATTAGTGTGAATGGGGAACAGGTGTATTAAATTTGGTGCTATCGCTCTTACTTTCTTATACTGGTCACTGGAAGTTTAACATGGCACCTCATGGCAAAGAACTCTCTGAGGATCTGAAAAAAAGAATTGGTGCTCTAAATAAAGATGGCTTAGGCTGCAAGAAAATTGCCAAGACCCTGAAACTGAGCTGGAGCACGGTGGCCAGGACCATACAGCGGTTTAACAGAACAGGTTCCACTCAAAACAGGCCCCCGCCATGGTCGACCAAAGAAGTTGAGTGCACATGCTCAGCGTCATATCCAGAGGTTGTCTTTGGGAAATAGATGTATGAGTGCTTCCAGCATTGCTGCAGAGGTTGAAGGGGTGGGGGGTCAGCCCGTCGGTGCTCAGACCATACGCCGCAAACTGCATCAAATTGGTCTGCATGGCTGTTGTCCCAGAAGGAAGCCTCTTCTAAAGATGATTCACAAGAAAGCCTGCAAACAGTTTGCTGAAGACAAGCAGACTAAGTACATGGATTACTGGAACCATGTCCTGTGGTCTGATGAGACCAAGATAAACATATTTGGTTCAGATGGTGTCAAGCATGTGTGGCGGCAACCAGGTGAGGAGTACAAAGACAAGTGTGTCTTGCCTACACTCAAGCATGGTGGTGGGAGTGTCATTGTCTGGGACTGCATGAGTGCTGCCAGCACTGGGGAGCTACAGTTCATTGAGGGAAACATGAATGCCAACATGTACTGTGACATACTGTAGCAGAGCATAATCCCCTCCCTTCGGCCACAGGGCAGTATTCCAACATAATAACGACCCCAAACACACCTCCAAGACAACCACTGCCTTGCTAAAGAAGCTGAGAGTAACACCTATTGAGCATCTGTGGGGCATCCTCAAATGGAAGGTGGAGGAGCACAAGGTCTCTAACATCCACCAGCTCCATTATGTCATCATGGAGGAATGGAAGAGGACTTCAGTGGCAACCTGTGAAGCTCTGTTGAACTCCATGCCCAAAAGGGTTAAGGCAGTGCTGGAAAATAATGGTGGCCACACAAAATTTTTACACTTTGGGCCCAATTTGGACATTTTCACTTAGGGGTGTACTCACTTTTGTTGCCAGCGGTTTAGACATTAATGGCTGTGTGATGAGTTATTTTGAGGGGACAGCAAATTTACTTTACATTGTAGCAAAGTGTCATTTCTTCAGTGTTGTCATATGAAAAGATATAATAAAATATTTACAAATATGTGAGCGGTCTACTCACTTACTGCAGGTATGCCCAGACTGTATGTGAGAAATATATTATTAAATTGACAACTTTGTGTAAAAATAATAATTTTCATTTTCTTTCCAAAAACTTATGGCAAAAAATGAAGTTTTCAAATGACTCATCATGCCTCTTAAAAAATACTTTGGAGTCTTTACTCTCCAAAATGTGGTAATTTTGTGGGTGCTTCTACTGTCTTGGTGCTCCAGGGCCGCCAAAAATGTGACAATTAGTCAGGAAATTACATGTGTAATTTAGGCCCCTAAAAAGCCTGAGGATGCCCTTTGAATTTTGTGTCACTCTGTGCTGTTGTAAAAAGTCTCACACATGTCGTATTGCCACAGTTGGAAGGAGTAGAAAAATGTGTTTTGGGGTATGATTCTAAGTATTCCTATACTGTATGTTAGAAATATCTTATTAATTGAAAACTTTGTGTATAAAAATACATTTTAATTTTCATTCCGCATTTGCAAAAAACTTCTGGCAAAAAAATGAACTCTTTAAAAGACTCGCCATGCCTTGGTGCTCCAGGGCCTCCAAAAATGTGATAGTCAGATGGGTAATTAATGCCCCTGGAACACCTGGGTGTTCCTTGGATTTTGGCCCATTTATGTGGCTAGGTTGTGAAAAAGTCTCATGCTTGTGGCTAAGAAGGAGGAGCAGTTCTAGGGTGCAATTCTAAGTATGCCTACGATGTGTGTTAGACTTCAATAGTGGTCACTTTGCCTATGCTGTGTGTTAGAAGTAGGGATGGGCCCGAAGTTCGAGTCAAACGTAAGTAACATCGAGAGTTCACCCGTTCTCCGATTCTAGAACATTATGGGGCGATCACGGCAAATTTGAGCACCACTGAACGCCCATATTGCAGTGCAAGATTGCAGGGAAATGGTATCCGCTGATTGGCAAAAGCATGCACATGACCTGCATGCTTTGGCCAATCACAGCGCGCTCTGCAGAAAGGGCCATGATTGGCCAAAGACAAGGTGCCTTTGGCCAATCATGGCTCAGGGGACTAGGTCCACACCCCACACTATATAAGGCCATTTACTCAGCGGCCATATGTAGTGTGTGAAAGTGGAGAAGTTAGGTTAGATTAGCCAGGTTAGCTAGTGGTGGGTAGGCAGTGCAGTATATAGATACAGTGTAGAGCAGGGGTGGCGAACACGCGGCTCTCGAGCCGCATGCGGCTCCCGGCCATAATGAATGCGGCTCTTTGCCTCTTATTATATTTTGTATATACTGTGGCTCTTTGCCAAGTTTCATGTTTCTCTCAGGGCGATCTCAGGCAACTTGCATTGACTTCTATGATAGAAGTCTCCTCGCAAGCCGCCTTGAGATCGCCTCGAGCGCCGCTTCGCGCCGCATCGAGCCGCTTCGCGCCGATTCGTCACTGCGTGGTGTGGCTCTCTGACTCTCACAGTTTAAAATTTTGGCTCTTTGTGTCTAACTTGTTCGCCACCCCTGGTGTAGAGTATATACAGTCAGTGCAGGCAGTGTAAAAATATATATATGCAGTATAGTATATAAATATATACAGTTCTGCTCATAAGTTTACATACCCTGGCAGAATTTATGATTTCTTGGCCATTTTTCAGAGAATATGAATGATAACACAAAAACTTATCTTTCACTCATGGTTAGTGTTTGGCTGAAGCCATTTATTATCAATCAACTGTGTTTACTCTTTTTAAATCATAATGACAACAGAAACTACCCAAATGACCCTGATCAAAAGTTTACATACCCCAGTTCTTAATACCGTGTATTGCCCCCTTTAACATGAATGACAGCTTGAAATCTATTTTGTGGTATTTGTGGATGAGGCTCTTTATCTTCACAGATGGTAAAGCTGCCCATTCCTCTTGGCAAAAAGCCTCCAGTTCCTGGAAATTCTTGGGCTGTCTTGCATGAACTGCACGTTTGAGATCTCCCCAAAGTGGCTCAATGATAGTGAGGTCAGGAGACTGAGATGGCCACTTCAGAACCTTCACTTTATTCTGCTGTAGCCAATGACTTGGCCTTGTGTTTTGGATCATTGTCATGTTGGAATGTCCAAATATGTCCCATGTGCAGCTTCCCGGCTGATAAATGCAAATGTTCCTCCTGTATTTTTTGATAGCATACTGCATTCACCTTGCTATCAATTTTGACCAAATTTCATGTGCCTTTGTATCTCACACATCCCCAAAACATCAGCAATCCACCTCCGTGTTTCACAGTAGGAATGGTGTACCTTTCATCATAGTCCTTGTTGACTCCTCTCCAGTAGCATTTATGGTTGTGGCCAAAAGGCTCAATTTTGGTCTCATCACTTCAAATGACTTTGTTCCAGAAGGTTTGAGGCTTGTCTCTGTGCTGTTTGGTGTATTGTAAGTGGGATACTTTGTGGCATTTGCGTAGTAATGGCTTTCTTCTGGCAGCTCGACCATGCAGTCCATCTTTCTTCAAGTGCCTCTTTATTGTGCATCTTGAAACAGCCACACCACATGTTTTCAGAGTCCTGTATTTCACCTGAAGTTATTTGTGGGTTTTTCTTTGCATCCCGAACAATTTTCCTGGCAGTTGTGGCTGAAATTTTAGTTGGTCTACCTGACCGTGATTTGGTTTCAACAGAACCCCTCATTTTCCACTTCTTGATTAGAGTTTGAACACTGCTGATTGGCATTCTCAATTGCTTGGATATCTTTTTATTTCCCTTTCCTGCTTTATACAGTTCAACTACCTTTTCCTGCAGATCCCCTTGACAATTATTTTGCTTTGCCCATGACTCAGAATCCAGAAACGTCAGTGCAGCACCGGATGAAAGATGCAAGGGTCTGTCAGGAGTCAAGAAACTCATTGACCTTTTATACACACACTAATTACAAGCAAACAGATCACAGGTGAGGATGATTACCTTTAAAAGCCATTCAAACCCCTTTGTGTCAACTTGTGTGCATGTGATCAGGCCAAAATCACCAGGGTATTTAAACTTTTGATCAGGGTTATTTGGGTAGTTTCTGTTGTCATTATGATTTAAAAATAGTAAACATAGTTGATTGATAATAAATGGCTTCAGCCAAACACTAACCATGAGTGAAAAATAAGTTTTTGTGTAACCATTCATATTCTCTGAAAAATGGCCAAGAAATCATAGATTCTGCCAGGGTATGTAAACTTATGAGCACAAATGTATATACGCTGCATTCAGTGTAGACTATATATATACGGCGCATTCATTGTAGGGTATATACAGTCGGTGCAGGCAGTGTAAGAATATATATATATATATATATATATATATATATATATATATATATATACAGTTGTGCTCATAAGTTTTCATACCTTTACGATGACAGTTCATTTATAGGTCATGTGACGTCAGTGGGAGGTGGGCTCAGTTACATCACCGGGTGGACCCGCCCTTGAGTATAAATAAACTGTCAAAGCAAAATAGGTCAGTCGTCAGGAGCCCTTCCATCGGGGAGGAGCTGTTTTGGCTCTTTTTTTTATTTTTTGGGTCGTCGCATGGCGTGATTGAGGATGGATTACATCGGGGGACACTTTTTTCTTTTTTAATAAAGGACTTGTCCCAAATTGTCTCCTGTGTTTTTTCTTTTTTGACATTTTTTTGGTGAATGGGTAGGGGTACAATGTGATACCCATTCACATGAGGGGGTCAGGATCTGGGGGCCCCCTTGTTAAAGGGGGCTTCCAGATTCCGATAAGCCCCCCGCCCGCAGACCCCGACAGCCCAGGGTTGTCATGAAGAGACTCTTGTGCCCCCCATCCACCATTTTTTTCAGTGATTTTTATCTATATTGCCGGGAGCCGGCAATATATTACAGCCGCAGGCGATTTTAAATGACATTTTTCCTTTAAAAATGTAATTTTGCTCCGGCACTGTTCTAAACATCACACAGATGCACCACTTTACAGGCAAACCAAGGGGACCCCCCACCGGGCACGATATTTAAAGGAATATTTAATTTAATTTTTATTTTTTCAGTTTAATCATTATTAACCACTTCAGCCTCTGAAGGATTTTACACTTTAGGACCAGAGCACTGTTTGCAATTCAGCACTGCGTCGCTTTAACTGACAATTGCGTGGCCATGTGACGTTGTACCCAAACAAGATTTGCACCCTTTTTTTTCCCTCAAATAGAGCTTTCTTTTGGTGGTATTTGATTGCCTCTGTGTCATTTCTGATCACCGCTATAAACAAAAGAAGAGTGACAATTTTGCAAAAGAACCCAAATTTCTTACTTTTTGCTAAAATACAAATCCAAAAAAAAATATAAAAAACGTTTTTTTTTCATTGGTTTTGAGCGATTTATATTCTTCCTCATATTTTTGGTAAAAAAAAACGCATTCGCCGTTTATTGATTGGTTTGTGCAAAAGTTGCCACGTTTACGGATGATAAGAATTAATTTATGGGCTTTTTATTTAGTTTTTTACTAGAAATGGCAGCGATCTGCGATTTTTAGCAGTACTGTGATATTGCAGCGGACATGTCGGACCATTTTGACACTTTTTTGGGACCATTGGCATATATACAGCGATCAGTGCTATAAAAATGCACTGATTACTGTGTAAATGCCATTGGCAGTGAAGGGGTTAACCTGGAGGGGGAGCTTTAAGAGTTAACTGGGTTCCCTGTGTATGTTCTAACAGTATGTGGGCTGCCAGGGGGAGGGGAGTGACCTGTGATCACAGCCCTTCCCCCTCTATGAGAACAGAGATCCGTGTTTATTTACATGGACCTCCGTTCTTTCACTGCGGGGGGGCCATCGCAGGTAGCCGGCAGCGATCGAGTCCACCCTACCCACACCCTGGCCCCCCCAGAACACAGTGAGTGCGCGAGCCTCCGGCGGCATGCGCACGCTCACAGTGTGGGATCTCGCAGCCGCCGTCATATGACGGCGTTTTGCGATATCCAACCACTTTGTCGCCGTCAGACGCCAGTCGGCAAGTGGTTAAAATCACTGCTCCTGAAAAAAAGATTGAATTAAATATGTCCCCTAGGGCAGTACCCGGGTCCCCATATACTTTTTATGGCAATAACTTGCATATAAGCCTTTAAAATGAGCACTTTTGATTTTTCATGTTTGTGTCCCTTAGACTTTAATAGGGTTTGCATGTTTGCTAGAACTTATTGCCTGTTCGCAAGTTCTGGTGCAAACCAAACAGAGGGGTGTTTGGCCCATCCCTAGTTAGAAGTCTTGTTAATTGACAACTTTGGTTAAAAAAATACATTTTCTTTTTTTTTCTGCATTTTCCAAAATCTTGTGACAAAAAATGTAATTTTCAAAAGACTCACTATGCTTTTCAGAAAATATCTTGGAGTGTTTGCTTTCCAAAACATGGTCAATTTGTGAGTGTTTCTCCTGTCCTGACACTTCAGGGTCTCCTTAGATTTTGGGCCCCTCTCTTTATCTAGGCTGTGAAAAAGTGTCACACATGTGGTATCCCCGTACGCGGAAAACATAGCAGAAAGTGTTTTGGGGTGTAATTGTAGGTATGACAATACTGTGTGTGAGAAATAAATTGTTAAAATGACAAATTTCTTTAATGTCTTAATTTTCCAAAAAATTATAACAAAAATAAAAAAAATATATAAAAAAAACTGCCACATGACACTAAAAATAGGTACGTAAAATTAGTATCAGTGGGTACTTGAGGAAAAGTATTGTTACTCATACTCGGTCTTAAAAAAATGGTATAGGTGCATCAATATTATATACCATAGTTTGTAGACTCTATAACTTTCACACAGGATAAATAATATACACT
This sequence comes from Glandirana rugosa, assembly GCA_018402905.1. Taxonomy (NCBI): domain Eukaryota; kingdom Metazoa; phylum Chordata; class Amphibia; order Anura; family Ranidae; genus Glandirana; species Glandirana rugosa. The sequence goes on from BLSH010430924.1 coordinate 1,484,644, forward strand.
AATTATTTTTACCAAATACATTTAGCAGAATACATTTTGGCCTAAATTTATGAAGAAATATTTGCAAAATTATATAGCAAAATTAAGAAAAACTGCATTTTTTTATACATTGTTTGTAGTTTTTCCTTTATATAGCAAAAAAAAAAAATAGTGGTGGTTAAATACCACCAAAAGAAAGAACTATTTGTCTCAAAAAAAATAATTTGGGTATACTGTAATTGTAACAGCACTGAAAACTGAAAAATGGCCTGGGCAGGAAGGGGTCTTCAGTCTTGAGTGGTTAAAAAAAATAAAAATCCCCAAAAATGTCCCTTGTTGTAAATCTATCATCATTCATAATGACCATATTTGGGCAGTGATGTCACTGCTATCCCTGCCCCGCAGCTTACGTGTTGGGTGATTCTCTGCCATATGTCAATGTGCTGGTGAAGGTGGCGGTTGCTATGGACGCATAAGGTGCCAGCATTCACTGCTTCTTTAGGAACCACTGGCAGTGGAAAGCTGTCATACATGTAGAAGTGGAAGAAATACAGCTTCAATACAGTATATTTATCTCCCACCAAACCGGTGGATGGCCTGTCAAAAAGTTTGGACTGAACTGTTGGCTTATCCCTAGTCGATATGGGTTATAGTAATTGGTATTGCTTTATAAAATAATTTAGTATTATCTGTCAGAAAGACAGGGTGAATGTTTGAAATTAAAATTAGGTGCATCTCTGTAACCCATGCATAACTTGAAAAATATTAACCACTTCAGCCCCGGAAGGTTTTGCAGCTTTAGGACCAGAGCACTTTTTGCGATTCGGCACTGCGTCGCTTTAACTGACAATTGCGCGGTCGTGCGACGTTGTACCCAAACGAAATTTGCGTCCTTTTTTTCCCACAAATAGAGCTTTCTTTTGGTGGTATTTGATCGCCTCTGCGTCATTTCTGATCGCCGCTATAAACAAAAGAATAGCGACCATTTTGCAAAAACACCCAAATTTCTTACTTTTTGCTAAAATTCAAATCCAAAAAAAAAATATAAAAAAACATTTTTTTTCACCGTTTTTGGCCGATTTATATTCTTCCTCATATTTGCGATAAAAAAATCGCAATCTGCGTTTATTGATTGGTTTGCGCAAAAGTGGCCGCGTTTACGGATGATGAGAATTCATTTCTGGGGTTTTTATTTTTTTTTTATTTT
>BLSH010430924.1:1495974-1506263 GCA_018402905.1 Glandirana rugosa
TGCCTGGAGGCGAGACACACTCCCCCTTCCCGACACTAGTGTCGGAAGGACATGCACTTCCGACTGCGATATTTCAGCGGACATGTCGGAACATTTTGACACTTTTTTGGGACCATTGGCATTTATACAGCGATCAGTGCTATAAAAATGCACTGATTACTGGGTAAATGCCACTGGCAGTGAAGGGGTTAACCTGCAGGGGGCGCTCTAAGGGTTAACTATGTTCCCTGGGCGTGTTCTAACTGTAGGGGGACTGCACTATCTGGGGAAGGGAAGTGGTCACAGCCTTCACGTACAGGAAGGCTGTGATCACAGCCCTTCCCCCTCACACAGAGCGGAGGTCCGTGTTTACTTACACGGACCTCCGCTCCTTCACTCCGGGGGGGCATCGCGGGTGGCCGGCGGCAATCGAAGCCGCCGCACCCGCTCCCTGGCCCTCCCCGGACACAGTGAGCGATCTGGCGGCCGCCGTCGTATGACGGCGTTTCTCCTTACAGAGCCACTTTGCCGCCGTCAGATGCCGATCGGCGGTCGGCAAGTGGTTAAGGACCGGAAGGATTTCCAACTGTAGGACCAGAGCACTTTTTGTGATTCGGCACTGTCGCTTTAACTGATAATTGAGCGGTCGTGCGACGTTCTACCCCAACAAAATTGACGCCCCTTTTTTTCCCACAAATAGAGCTTTCTTTTGGTGGTATTTGATCCCCTCTGTGTCACTTCTGATCACCGCTATTAACAAAAAAAGGGCAACAATTTTGAAAATAAACAATATTTTTTACAATAATACATATCCAAAAAATATATATGAAAAAACAAATGTATTCATCAGTTTTGGCCGATATGTATTCTTCCTCATCTTTGTGGTAAAAAAAATTCAGATCTGCATTTATTGATTGGTTTGCGCAAAAGTTGCTCCGTTTACAAACCATGATAATTAATTTATGGTGTTTTTACTATTTTTTTTTTTTACTAGTAATGGCGGTGATCTGCAATTTTTATCAGGAGTGCGATATTGCAGCGGACATGTGGGACACTTTTTTGGGACCAATGACATTTATACAGCGATCAGAAATTTAAGTAGCCACTGATTACTGTGTAAATGTCATTGGCAGTGAAGGGGTTAACCTGCAGGGGTCGATCTAGGGGTTAACTGTGTTCCCTGGGTGTGTTCTAACTGTGGGGGGGTTGGGCTGCCAGAGGCATAAGAGATCTAACTGATCCCAGTGACACGGATCAGTAGATCTATTATATGCCGCCTGACAGAGCGGGGAACCGCTGTGTCTACATCGGCGGTACCCCATTTCCCTTCTCTGCCAGGCAATCGGGTCCACCGGACCCACGGCCATACTACTGCAGAGTGCGGCGGGCATGAGAGCATGCCGGCGGCGGTGTGCTCCTGCCCGCTAGCCGCTATTTATAGATGGCGATTTGCGGGATCGTGCCACTCTGCAGCAGTAAATGTACGCGAGCCGGCCGGAACCGGTTAAGGATAGCCCATCGGTATCAAAATTACACTAAATTCATGAAAACATACAGTATATATATTTTATTGCAAAAAGTTAAGTTATATATCATCTATAGATATTTTGGTAAAGAAGTATCAAATGGCAATTGTCATCTATTCAAAAAGTCAATGCATTTTGCGGTCATTGCCACTTCTTCAGGACTTTACATTTTCAAATGACAGATGCCTTGTTACATGTCATTTCAATCTAGGAGTCAAATATGCAAACATAAGTACATTGCTCAGGTTGGTGTCTAGAATTTACAACTATCCATCATAATCATATTCGAAAAACATGTAAACATATAGATGCTATCCAGTCTGGGAGGGGAAGAGAGAAGAGAGAGAATAAGGAACACACACAAAAATAAAAACACACACCACGTATGTACTTACACCTAAAAACAGGATAGCCAGCTTTAAGCTCCTCCAGTAGGCTTAATGATATCATAATCATCTCAGGAACACCAAGGCTGTGAGGAGGTAAATAAGGCCTGAATGTTGAATATCCTGGAGGGTGCTCTCTGTTTGCTCTCCTTATTTGTCATCGATGGGTAGAATTTCGAGTTAAAATTATTGGAAAAATAGGTTCTAAAAAAGCAAATTTGTTTTTCTAATTATTATTGGGCCAAATCGACATTCGTTTTTGATCGTAGTGACAAGACATTTGAAGGAGGAGTGTGGAAAAGAAATTTGAAATTCTATACATCTATAGCCAGCTTTAAGCTCCTCCTGCAGGCTTAATATGATATCATAATCATATGCAATAGGTAATATTTACCTGAATGAAAAAAATGCAAAATGTATAAAATTACGAAATTATAAAAACAAAGCCACTACATATTCTTTTAAGATAAATTGATGATTGATTGTATGGCACAAGTAGCTCAAACTTGTTGCCTAGAATTGTCCTTTAGGTGGCATTATAGTGTTGCCAGATTTTAAACATTACACAATCATACACATTGTGAGAATCATACCATACTCCAAGCATTGTTATAAATTAATTCTTGTAGCAAAGGTTAACTATAGTGAATAAATAGATACACATATTAATTTAAATTCACTGCAATAGCACAATTCTAATTTATAATTTTACAATGATCAAAAGAAATGTTAACATTAATAATGATAAAATAATTTAATTACATTTTAAAATCCCTGCTCAGTCTTGCCCTGAGACCTGGAGATAGTTCACACAGATTCTTGTCATTCATTCCTTTCGATGGACAGGATGTTGTTTAAGTAGTCTCCAGCCCAGCAGCTATTAACCCCTTCTTATCCAGAGATCAGTGAAGCCTAGATGCCCAGGCCAGATTTAGTAGTGCCAGTATGTGTTGGTTAAGTTGACTACAATCAGTAATTTGCAACCTAAGTCGTTTTTTTCCTATAAGACAAATAAGGATTTTGCTTGGTATACAGTTTTAATACAAAAAATTATTTTATTTTATTATAAAAAATATATTATTTTTTGTTTATTTTTTTATTTACTTTTTTAATACTTTTAAACAATTATAGTATTTAGCAGTGGCCTCTGCAAGCTTAAAGTTTTATTCTTTGAATGAAGCCTTGGTATGTATGTATGTATGTATGTGATCAACATGCATGTGGTCATAGTTAACATTGTCAGGGACCAGTCCGATTAGTTTCCAATCATTTGTGAGGACTGAGGATCAAAGCTGTCATTGACAGTGGGGTTTGACAGCTAGTTGGCTAAGTGGTTAGAACTTCCACTAAGCAGCACTAACGTTTGAATTCCAACCATGACACCACCTGACTTGAGAATGCATGTTCTCCCTGTGCCTGTGTCGGTTTCCTCTGGGTACTCCGGTTTCCTACCACACTCCAAAGACATGCAGGTAGGTCAATTGGCTCCTATCTAAATTGGCCCTAGTATGTTTATGTATGAATGTGAGCTAAGGACCTTAGATTGTGAGCTCCTTGAGGGCAGGAACTCACTCGACTGTATAATATAAGTATATGTGAAGAGCTGTGTAAACTTCTCTGTCTACTATAGCTAACTGAGCCACCTAGCGATAAAGCTGGCCATTCACTGATCATAATTGGCCAAATTTCAATCACTGCGTTGTCATCCCTGCTCAACAGAGGTTGATTTACTGCAGGGGGACATGTTGAAAGCCTTTGCCTGAATCCGCTGCAGCCTTCGATCAGTGTATTCTGACAGCAGAACCCAAAATTGTTTCAGTGGGTGATTCTTTCATCCACGTAATTTGAAAACAAAACTGTCTATGGCCATTTTAAGGGATCGGGTGGCTAAAAGGGCCTGCTAATAAAGTTTTTTTTTTTTTTTTAAAGAATCATGTTGGCTGTCATTGCTTACCTTTTTTAAAGATGCTAGATACATGGCTATTACATAGACCCAAAGCAGTTACAAAAATAGAAAGTCCTTATCAGCACGCTTGTCCTAGATCAATGACCCAAAGTGTAGAAAAGGGCCAATACAACAGCAGGCAATTAGCATTTCCAAAATAAGAATCAATAATGACAGCCTCAATGTTTTTCTCAATAATGGTTTACAATAACATTGACCAAGGACTTCATATTGGTAAGCCATTATTTGTCTCCCTGCTATATATATTTATTTATATTATATATGTTATAGTTTAGTTCATATTATTATGACAATTTACTGAAAAAAGCCATTGTGTGACACTATGGGGTTGATTTACCAAAGCTGGAGAGTGCAAAAACCGGTGCAGCTGTGCATGCTAGCCAATCAGCTTCTAACCTCAACTTGCTCAATCAAGATTTGACAATAAAACCTTGAAGCTGATTGGTTTCTGCATGGAGCTGCACCAAATTTTGCACTTTCAAGCTTTAGTAAATCAACCCCTATATAAATCCTGAATAATAATTATATTAATACAGAAGAATAGTTGAATGATAAAGACTCCAAGGCTGTCAGCTTTATCCTGAATATTGAACAAGCATGCAGGACGAGAGTTCAGAATTCAGTGGTGGTATGCTTGTTCCAAATCATTGATTCACAAAGTATTGGAGCCAGGATAAGGGCCAGGGAACCTGCACATTAAAAAAAATATCAGCAATGCCAGCTCCCACATTTGTCTATTCACAGGTTTGCTTTAACTAATAAACTCCCATAACACTTAAACCCAACACAAAATTGAATCCCTAATGTTGGTTTAACTGTTTGTGCAGCTTACAAGAAATGAGCTGGTCTGAAATGTTAGTACTGAGAACTAATGACCCCCAGCAAATTGTTGGTGAGAACTGACACCTGTAATTTCCAGAGTGACCTTCAACCCCTCAGGTGGACTCATTTCACACGTGTGTCCTATAGAACGAGACACACACTCAGGTAGCTTGAGGCTCTAACGGAGATGCTTGTGAGTACATGTCCTTCCCAAGGTAGTGGTGACTAGGTAATAATATTTATTAGTCGGGGCGAAGGGCTTTTCTTTCTCTTACTCTAAGATACTTGTGAAAAAAAAAACTGGCGTGTCTAGGTCAGTGTATGCAGTCCTGTGTAATTCTGCTGCCGGAAGGATTAGTGTACTGCTTCCACATACAACTGGGAGGAATTCCATTCAGTTTAAGAAAGAAACTGAATGATCTCATCTACAATAACTGCACACTATAGAATGAACACCTGAGTGGATGTGAGTGGGGGAAAAGTGCCTCAAAGCTACAGGTTAAGTTAGGTCATTAAAATGTTTTATAAGTGGAATTCATAGAAACTTAGAGGATGCATTTAAAACCTTGAGTAGACGTTCCACTATTAATAAAATACGGTTGTTTTACTAAAGAAATACACAGGCCGCAACTTTTGCTTGTGGAAACATTCAGTAAGTATGACGGAAATATATATCCATATATTAAAAAATGACTCATTTAGTAAATCACGCCAAAGAGAGTTAAAAGCATGGTCCACATGGATCATGTATCATGCTACATCTATGCTTAGGGTAAAACACGAAACATGGATGCATACCCATCCCCAAAACTCACACCGCCCCCACCTCACCTGAATCATGGGGGGAATCTACTTGGGGAATACTTTTATGTACTTTTATATATTTATATTGAGCATGTCTGTGCATGGCTTCGCTCACATAGTTGCTTCATCCATTTGCAGGGATTGCTGAATCAAAATACTGTAAGTCCCATCCGCCTCATAATAGAATGTCCGTACCTCCAAATGGACCTGCAGCTGGAGGTAAACAATGCAGGAGCATGTGCATTGAACCTGTGATGTACTGATCATGGTTGCAATGCTATGCCAGCTTCAATGTAAAAATGTAATAACTGCACATATTATTAATTCATTTTTGGTGTATTTATATATATTTTTAACCACTTCAGCCCCGGAAGGATTTCCCAGTTTAGGACCAGAGCACTTTTTGCGATTCGGCACTGCGTCGCTTTAACTAACAATTGCACAGTCGTGCGACGTTGTACCCAAACGAAAGTTGCGTCCTTTTTTTCCCACAAATAGAGCTTTCTTTTGGTTTTGATCATCTCTGCGTCATTTCTGATCAGCGCTATAAACAAAAGAAGAGCGACAATTTTGCAAAAGAAAACAATATTTCTTACTTTATGCGAAAATGCATAACCATACAAAAATAAAAAAAACATTTTTTTTCATTGGTTTTGGCCGACTTATACTCTTCCTCATATTTTTGGTAAAAAAAATCGCAATCAGCATCTATTGACTGGTTTGCGCAAAAGTTGCCGCGTTTACGAATGATGAAAATAAATTTATGGGGTTTTTAATTTATTTTTTTATATTTTACTAGTTATGTCGGTGATCTGCGATTTTTATCGGGACTGTGATATTGCGGCGGACATGTCGGACCATTTTGACAATGGGGCCATTGGCATATGAAAATGCACTGATTACTGTGTAAATGCCATTGGCAGTGAAGTTGTTAACCTGCAGCGGGCGCTCTAAGGGTTAACTGTGTTCCCTCAGTGTGTTCTAACTGTATGGGGGGTGGGCTGGCTGGGGGAGGGGAGTGATCACGGCTCCCATCTACAAGGAGCCTGTGATCACATCCCTTCTGTGTGAACGGAGATCCGTGTTTACATACACGGACCTCCGTTCTGTCGCTCTGGGGGTGATCGCGGGTAACCAGCGGACATCGAGTCCCCGTACCTGCTCCCTGGCCCCCCCAGAACACAGTGAGCACATGAGCGAGCCTACGGCGGCGCGAGCACGCTCACAATACTCGTTCTCGTGGCCGCCGTCAGATGACAGCGTTTGGCAAAAATGAGCCACGTTGCCGCCGTCGAGCCACGGCGGGCGGTCGGCAACTGGTTAAAGATGGATTATTGAAATATTAAATACATTTAATACATTGTGCAGATATATTGATTACATATATTTAAGAAAGGTGTCTACAGAAGATGTTTTGTATTGTATTCTATACTTTACAAACAGATGATAACTCAATCACCAATGAAATGTTCATGTCATGTTAAATTTTCATGAAAAAACATTCTTCATTATACTTTGATCTAAAAGCTCACATATATTTGTAGTGCTTACCCCCAAAGGACCTGTTGTTTCTCGTGTCCCCTGTTCCTGTACCGGCACCACACACTATGACACACCTGGTTTGGTGGTTAATATTTATTGCAAATATATATTTAGTACTCCAATAACAAAATAGATATGAACAACAGTATTGACACAACAAATAGTTAAACAATAGCAAGAAATATACTGTAAATGGGTGAACAGTTGCAAGAAATATACAGCAAAATCAAGCTGGCATAAAGAGTAACCCCTCCCAAACCCTATATTGGGGCAATCCTAGCTAAAAAAAGCTATTTCTCCTAGACGCTTTTCTTACTGGCTGCATTGTTTTGGCAGCAAAAAAAACTCTTGATGCCTGTAAATGTGTTTAGGCACGTCAAGTGGTTGGATATTAGTTAATTTCATTGACCAGAATAATAATTTATTCTGATCATTGCTATGAATTAACTCTCAAACACTAAACACACCTAGCACTTAGGTATGTCTTGGTGCGTTTACACATGTTTAGGTGCAATTACAGGTGTCAAGCATTTTTTCTGCCAAAAAGCCACTGCTCCTGGACTCCCTGGCAGTGAGTTTTTTTTCTGCCTCTAAACTCTTCCAAACACCTATGTGTGCATGGACACATAGACTAACATGCAGAAAAAAATACCAGAGCAGCATAAAAAAACATCCAGTGCACAGTTCAGCAGTCTGCAATATACTGTACCCTCTCTCCTTTGCTGGCCAGCTAGTTGAGGACCAACTCTTGTGTCGGAGCTCTCAGAATAATGTCTTCCTCAAGCGCTGATAAATGCACTGATTCTTTAATACTTATAGGTAACACTGTTCCACTTTGTAGAAGTGTAGTGATGTTTAGCCAGCGGCCTCTCACCAGCTCCTGTGGTAGCAGGTGATATCTCTGTTTCTTGTTGGCAGTACAACCAGTTGGTTAGTGACCTTCCCCTCAATCAGGGAGTGGGTTCTGACAGCATTTGTGGTGCTCTGCGGTGCTTAGGAGTGTCTGCCACTGTGCCTCTCTGCTTCTAAGGTGCGGTGGTGAGCGGTCTGCTGGCAGCTGGAAACACAAGCAGTCGCTCTAAATGTCCTCCACATACCTTCTCCTCAGTGCCTCATGGGATCTGTAGTATTCTCCTCCCAGCCTATCATGTCAGTTCAGTCTGTAAAGAACTACACTTTCTACGGTCCTCTTCCTCTGTGTATTTCTCTCTGGTAGAAGGCAGGCTTAACACCAGCTGCCCACAGTTCCATAAGCGCAGTCTCTTCTTGCAGCTGTGCCTGTGAATAGTCTCTGTCATTGATCAGACACTGATCCTCTCCACAAACAGGAACAAGGGTGGCAACAGAGATAGTAAAACTGACAAACAGGTCCATGTAGCTGCTCCTCTCCTGCCAGCGCTGCATAACGGGCTACATATTATTTACAATTATTATATGTTTACTAGGGCTGAAAACTTAATTTCTTTATTTTAATATTATTCATTTATTATATATTTTCTCATTCTATGTTTATATAGAGGATCTCTTTCAAAGGTTAGTTAGTCACTCAGGGGTTATTTTATATATGGACTTTAAGAAACTGTTATGTTATTGCTAATATCCAAAAATGGTATCTTTGAAACCTTGCCATCCCTTGCTGAATCAAAGATCACTTGATAAATAACCTGGTATTAGATACAGTTAGAACATAGATTCTAAATTTACTCACTCTATCCAAAACAAAAACAAAAAAGGACGGATATAAAAGGCACAGAATTAATGCAGCTTTGTAATTATTATTCATCATTATTAAATATATTTCTTAAATGCAAGCACTGCATGTACCTCAATCTGACTCTGTATCAGCTTCTTACCGCCTACTGTGCAGCAGAGTTTAGAGAAGGGAAGGGAGAAACAAGGCATGGAGTAGAAATAGCCTTGAGTTCGGACCAAATTTATGCTGGACCCACTTTTTAGTTGTTCTCAGCGTTGGATCTCAGCGTGTTTTTTCTTGCAAGCACCAGGCATCGTTCACTGTGATTGACGAGGATCTGCATCGCCTGGCAACATGATTGACAATGGATTTACATCATGGGATTTTTTTTTTTTTTTTTAAAGACGTGTGAAAAAGTGCATTTATTTACTACTCAAATTTTTGTTGGTTAATATGTAGGGATAATATATACACTTTACTCATTTATCTGTGTGTGTGGGGGGTGGGGGTATTTTGGTGCCCCTTATTTTAAAGGGAGCTTCCAAATTTTGATACGCTCCCCCACCCACATATCCCTTCAGCCACCAGGCCAAGGTTGGGGGGAAAAGATGCTTGTCCTTGTCAACATGACAACAAGGTGCTTTGCTCCCTTGCAAAGTACCCTCAATATTGAGGACATGTGGTCTGGTATGGTTTAGAGGGGAAGGAAGCATGTTGGCTGCCAGACTGTAGTCTCAACTGATTGTCTGGTAAGGGTTTTATTGTTTTTTGCATCGATTCCCCCCCATTAACATTTGTATTAGAACCTCATGTAGGAAATAAGCAGCTGGGAACTGTCATTTACCAGCAATTTTATCCACTTTTTTTACTTTGTATATGTCAGTTTTCTGTAGTAGGGTGTATACATCATACATGTGTACCACTTCACAGTCAGCTTAAGGCATCCCCCAGACATGTTATTTAATGGAATGTTGCATTCTTAATGTTGCCGTTTAAATCTAAGCTCAGCCAAAAGAAAAAAAAAACAGCACAAGGAACATAACTTACAGTCAGTAACAGTGCTTGGACAAGGTCAACCAATGCCCAGGGCGAAGATAGGAAACTGTGCCTCCCCCATCCCATTGGGTGGAGAAGGGGACAAATGAGCACGTTGGTGTCACGCGGTGCTGAAAAACATGGTGTCACCCCCCTCACCCACCTACAATAGTCCTCCATCAGTATAGACCCCCCACTAAGTACAGACCCCCCTACAGTATTTACCCCCCCCCCAGTATAGACCCTTCTCCGTCATCATAGACCCCCTCCCTCAGTATAGACCCCTCTCATCAGTGCAGACCCCTCCCCTTCAGTGCAGACCCCCATCTATCAGTGCAGACCCCCTCTATCAGTGCAGACCCCTCTTTATAAGTGCAGACCCTCCTCTATCAGTGCAGACCCCCATTTATAAGTGCAGACCCCCCTCTATAAGTGCAGACCCCCCCTCTATCAATGCAGACCCCCCTCCTATCAGTGCAGACCCCCCCTTTATAAGTGCAGACCCCCTCTATCAGTGCAGACCCCCCTCTATCACT
>BLSH010430924.1:1521768-1532301 GCA_018402905.1 Glandirana rugosa
CCCCCCGTGCGACGATACAAATGGTGAGATACGGGTGATACCTCCCGTGTGACGATACAAATGGTGAGATATGGATGATACCACCCCTCCATAGTGGGCATAGAGTGGTAAACATAGCAGCGTGCCCCCCATAGTAGGCATAGAGTGGTAAACATAGCAGCGTGCCCCTCCATAGTGGGCATAGTGTGGTAAACATAGCAGTGTGCCCATCATAGTAGGTATAGAGTGGTAAACATAGCAGCGTGCCCTCCATAGTGGGCATAGAGTGGTAAACATAGCAGCGTGCCCCCCATAGTGGGCATAGAGTGGTAAACATAGCAGCGTGCCCCCCATAGTAGGCATAGAGTGGTAAACATAGCAGCATGCCCCTCCATAGTGGGCATAGAGTGGTAAACATAGCAGCGTGCCCTCCATAGTGGGCATAGAGTGGTAAACATAGCAGCGTGCCCCCCATAGTGGGTATAGTATGGTAAACATAGCAGCGTGCCCCCATAGTAGGCATAGAGTGGTAAACATAGCAGAGTGCCCCTCCATAGTGGGCATGCAATGGTAAACATAGCAGCGTGCCCCCCATAGTAGGCATAGAGTGGTAAACATAGCAGCGTGCCCCCCATAGTAGGCATAGAGTGGTAAACATAGCAGAGTGCCCCTCCATAGTGGGCATGCAATGGTAAACATAGCAGCGTGCCCCCCATGTGCGCTGCGCTCTCCCCCGCCCCCTGTAGACAGGCCGGTGTACGGCGGGGCAGTGACGTCAGGGGGCGCGGGGTGGCAGCACCTCCTTGCTCTCTCGTTAAAAAGAAGCAAAAAGAGGAGCGAAACATGAGAGGGCAGCGGAGATGCGAGGAGAGCAGCACGAGCAGCCATCCCAGTGAGCCGCATCCACAGGCAGGCAGGCAGGCAGCCCGGGAGGACGCACCGCATTCCAGCGCCGTGCCAAAGCCTTGTGACCTTGTCCCAGCCCCGAGCACATGACCCCAGCTCACCTGTGGCCCCTCAGCCCGGCTTAGTGTCCCCGCTCTCCTACACCTGGACTTGTTGCTGGGAGGAAGATGCTGATGTCTCAGTGGATGCTGCTGGTGGGCACAGCTCTGGTGTTGCTCCTGGAGTGTGAAGCCAAGTATGGGGAGAAGAGTGACCCCACAGCCAGGAGGAGAAGGTGTCTGAATGGGAGCCCCCCAAAACGTCTGAAGAAGAGGCATAGGAAGCTGCAGAGCCTGGACCTTGGGGGGGCTGGGGAGGGATGTAGGGGGATCTACCCCCGGCTCTCCTGCTGCTCCAAACCTGAAAGCACAGGCTTCTTCATGGACCCTAAGGTAGGTCCTCCTGGCTGCCTACAACCACATGTCTCCAACATGGACCAGAGCGCAGGCTGTGCAGGTGTTTGCTTGCTGGACTCATCCTTCCAAAGGCAGCCTCTTATATTTCCATCTCGTCCGACTGCGTAACGCATTTACGGGTGGACTTTAACTCCAGCGCAGCGCATGCACATGCATGGCAGGCTGAGGCTGTGTGCTGACCGAGCTGTCACCGACAGCTGTAGGCTTCCGATCATGTGACCGCTGTGACAGCCAATCACCCATTGGAAGGGGTTAGGTATTTCCTATAAAGATTTCACCTAGAATGGAAGCAGGTAGCTGGAGATACCAATGCAAAGCTTCCCTAGATGCCTTCAGGCTACTTACCTTATAAGAGCTCATTCACACCCTTAGGTGGGTACAGGATATCATTTTGTATGCGTCTATAGGAATCATTTGGGCCATACGCTACAAACAGAAATGTGTGCGGTGTGCCAAAAAATAAAAGTAGGTCACCATTGCAACCGGGGCCATGCCTAGGTGCAGATTTCAGAGATGTATTTAGTAATTACTAATATTTTATGCAGGATTTTCTGATAGCCCTGCCAGCAAGAACCTGCATTCTGCCGAAAAATGATGCCTATAATGGTGTGAATGAGTCCTAAAGCTGAAGTAGGAAGGGATCAATCCTCCCTGGCTGTGGGGCTACCTCCACACTACAAGGATTGGTGACTCATTTAGTTCTAGGGGGCCAGGAAAAGCAGTTTTACTTACTTGACCCACCAGGGTGTAGGATCGGTCACTACAACCTCTTCTTCCCAATGCTTTGGTGGTGGCAGGTCCTCTGATGGCATTAAGCACAATGCATGGCCAAAAGCCATGGATGTGAGGACACCCAAGGTACAGCTCATTATAGGGGAAGAAGAGGACAGTGCAGATTGTTGGAGGAGCGGAGGGTAAGTAAAACTGCAGTTCCTGGTCCACGAGACCACAAGTTTTTTAGCCTCACTGCAAGAGACTGTTTTTCTTTTTCTTGGGAAATGGGCTTTTTTTTTGGCCATCTTTGGGGGGGATTTCCCTCCACACTACAATAATCGGCTACTCATTTAGTTCTAGGGGGCCAGGAAAAGCAGTTTTACTTACTTGACCCTCCAGGGGTAGGGTCCGTCACTACAACCTCTTCTTCCCAATGCTTTGGTGGTGGCAGGTCCTCTGATGGCATTAAGTACAATGCATGGCCAAAAGCCATGGATGTGAGGACACCCAAGGTGCAGATTGTTGGAGGAGCGGAGGGTAAGTAAAACTGCAGTTCCTGGTCCACAAGACCACAAGTTTTTTAGCCCCACTGCAAGAGAGTGTTTTTCTTTTTCTTGGGAAATGGGCTTTTTTTTTGGCCATCTTTGGGGGGGATTTCCCTCCACACTACAATAATTGGCTACTCATTTAGTTCTAGGGGGCCAGGAAAAGCAGTTTTACTTACTTGACCCTCCAGGGTGTAGGATTGGTCACTACAACCTCTTCTTCCCTATGCTTTGGTGGTGGCAGGTCCTCTGATGGCATTAAGCACAATGCATGGCCAAAAGCCATGGATGTGAGGACACCAAGGTACAGCTATCTGTAGGGGAAGAAGAGGACAGCGCAGATTGTTGGAGGAGCGGAGGGTAAGTAAAACTGCAGTTCCTGGTCCACGAGACCACATGTTTTTTAGACCCACTGCAAGAGAGTATTTTTCTTTTTCTTGGGAGATGGACTCTTTTTGGCCATCTTTATGCCTTTGGGGGATTTTCTTTAATTTCCTGCCCAAAAGATACAAAAGCAAAGTGAGGGAAATCCCTTCCTCGGACGTTATCACCAGAACAACTTTCCCCATTGAAAGAAAGCCCTCTATGGCTGTTCTGGTGACAACTCAACATTTGTGAATCTGTCTTCCTTTCACTTTTGGTGTCAGTAGTTCCCTAAGGGAGACGCACATAGCAATAAATATAAAATGCATAAAACCACCAACATTTAGGAGACACTGTGGGGTTGATTTACTTAAATTGGAGAATCTGGCGCAGCTCTGCATAGAAACCAAACAGTTTACAGGTTTTATTGTCAAAGCTTAAATCAGGGTTTCTCAACCAGGGTTCCGTGGAACTGTAGGGTTCCTTCAGAGGTTGCTAGGGGTTCCTTGAGCAATGGTCAATTTCTACCTCTCAGATAAATTCTCAATGACATCATTGTTTTTTTTAGCTATCTATAAGGGGGTAATGCTTCCCAATGACCACAAGTGTAAGGAGCATTCTTCCCATTGACCATCACACTAATGTATCAGAAGTTGTAGATTTCTACTTTTTAGCAGGGGTTCCCCGAGACCGGAGAATTATTTCAAGGGTTCCTCATTGTTGAGAAATGTTGGCTTAATTGAACAAGCTGAAGTTAGAAGCTGATTGACTACCATGCACAGCTGCACCAGATTTAGTATATCAACCCCTGTGGTCCTCTGTCTCAAGGTGTCACCAAAACTTTGGTGCTTTCTTTCTTTTTTTTTTTTTTTTTGCCTTAAAAGCTGTTTTTCTTACAATGAAGATCCTAGAAAAGATCTGAGATCTGTAACCCTTAGGTGTGCTGGCCATTTCTACTACTTTGGATTCTTCCGGTATCTCTATTGGCTGTGCGCCCTCTTCAAGGTGCGAAAGGTGAAGATGCGGGATGGATTTTTGGTCAGCAGTAAATACCTGACAAGGAAACTAAAAAGCTTTTGGCTTTAGATACACTTCAACAAAGTAGTGCAGAGGGCAGGAGATATAAAAGCCAGTAGGATAACTAGGATGTATTGCACTTGCGAAAAATGTGATTCTCCGCTATTCACAGGGTGTTAAGTTAGATTTACTAAAAGTGGTGCACACAGAATCTGGAGCAGCTGTGCATAGTAACCAATCAGCTTCCAGGTTTTATTGCCAATGCTTGGTTGAACAAGCTGAAGTTAGAAGCTGATTGGTTACTATGCACTGCTGCACCAGATTTTGGGTGCACTAGGTTTAGTAAATCTCCCCAGAGTACTGAATACTATAGGTCCCAGTATAAATGTCTTTTCAAAGCATACCAGGGCAGCTAATCTGTAGCAACCACAAAGGGCCATAGGTTGCTTCGCTTTAATGTAGGTAAGGTGGGCCAGGGATGCATTGTATCGGCTCCGGGGGTCTCAGAAGTCCAGATCTCTGTGCTAACAGCTCTTGACACTAAGAGGCTCCAGAACATCACATGTGAGGGGAAACAGGCAAGCGCTGCGGGAATTTGATTAGCATCCAATGCCTCGCACTAGCGTGCTTCAAAAGTGCTTTCAAAACTCAAAGAGTCCATTGATGTTAAGATAACTTTTCAAGAATGTCTGTGTACCGTTTATTTTCATATCGCTGTTTTATAGACAGAATGTGAGCTCTGAAAACCTTTGTTATTGAACCCCCCTATTAACTTCATGGAAGTGAAGGCATACGGTATAAGGGTTGGAGAATTCTTGTATAAATAAAGTTAATGCGATATTAGCGGTACGTTTTAATGGAACTGATAGATTTTAGTGCTGAACTGTTTAGCCCACACGCTTTGATGTCAGATCATAGGAATCTTGTCTTTATGAAATGTATGTATTTGTAGGGTGAGTTTTTGGGGTGTCCAAATGCATTCCATGGGGTTGATTTACTAAAACTGGAGAGTGCGAAATCGGATGCAGCTCTGCATAGAAACCAATCAGCTTGCAGGTTTTTGTCAAAGCTTAAAGGGTAACTCCACTTTTGTTGAGAAAAGCAACATTCCCCTCTGGGTAGGGTTGCCACATCATCCCTTTAATCCAGGACACATATGAATTACACAGGTTCTGTGGCCAATTGAATGCAGGTAAGGCATCAAGCGAGTTTAATTACCACCTTAAACAGCCTGAGAACCTGTGTAATTAATATGTGTCCTGGATTAAAGGGATGATGTGGCAACCCTACCTCTGGGTGATCTATGCACATTGCAGGGATTTGAACAAAATTTGTTGCAGATCCTGACCTATTGTTATTCTGAAGAAATAGCCGTTTGTTTGTCTGTGCTAAGTGAATCTAATGGGAGTGGTTTCATTATTATTAATCAGGTGCTGCACCTGCATTGTTCTGAGGAAAGTTGCAGGGACTGCATCCCTTTAGACTTTTCTTTTTGGCATATTTTGGGAGTATCTCACCAAAAATGACATTTTTGTTGCAGGGGATGCCCAAAATCTGACTTGTATCTTAGTGCAGAGCTCTGGGAAAATCAGTGAGTCAAGCTGGAAATGACATATTCAGGGGGTATTTCGTACACCATCGATGTACTGAGCGCCTCCATGTTACCATATTGCAGTCTACAGAATTAATCTGCGGATTAATAAGGAAAGGTCATTTTTAATAACATTCAATTACAATATGACTTGTGTAGCAATTGTATATGCTATATTTATTTTTTTTTTTTATTTGCTATTTTCTTTTTTCCCACGAAAGTGAAGTTACCCTTTAATTGAACAAGTTGAAGTTAGAAGCTGGTTGGCTATCATACACAGCTGTACCAGATATTGCACTCTCCAGTTTTAGTAAATCAACCCCTATATGTTTTATAAGGACTGTATGGAATGTGATTTATAAATCAATGGGGTTGATTTACTAAAACTGGAGAGTGCAATATCTGGTACAGCTTTTCAAGGTAGATAATCAGCTTTTAACTTCAGCTTGTTCAATTAAGCTTTGACAATAAGCCCCCGTTCACATCGGCGCGATTTGACATGTCAAATCGCAAGCTAAATCGCAGCCTATTGCCGGCAACGGCACTGTCCCAATCCAATTCCTGCACTACTTTTGGCGACTTCAGGGACAATTTCAAATGACATCTGTGCATGAAACGGCACAGATGTCTTTCAAATCGCCCCCGAACTCGCACTGAAAGGTGCGTTTGAAATTGAGCAAGTTCAGCTGAACTCGCACGATTTCAAACCTGCGTTCAGTGTGAACAAGGGCTAAAACCTGGAAGCTGATTGGTTTCTATGCAGAGCTGCACCACATTTTGCACTCTCCAGTTTTAGTAACATAAGGTTCACACTTATGCGATTCGGGAACCAGCGCGATTCATGTGCGGTTTCCCCCTTCGCATCTAACTTGTAGGCAACCTCTGCGCGTGTCAATAGAAAGTTAGTGACCCCCCCAAATTGGTTCACACCCATGCGAGCCGATTCCAGTCCGGACCAAAAAAGGGTCCTGCACCATTTTGGTGCGAATGCAATGCGATTTCAGCCATACAAACTGTATGGCTGAATTTGCATCGCACAAACATCGCATGTGATGTGCACAGCAATGCGGTGCGAACATCGCATATGTGAGAACCCAGCCTAAGCCCACATTCACATCAGGCCGATTTGGCATGCGATTTGACATGTCTAGTTGATTGGTTTCTATGGAGAGCTGCACCACATTTTACACTCTCCAGTTTTAGTAACATAAGGTTCACACTTATGCGATGTGGGAACCAGCACGATTCATGTGCGGTTTCCCCCTCGCATCTAACTCACAGGCAGTTCACACTGCCCTCTGTAAAAACCTCTGCGGGTGTCAATAGAAAGTTAATGACACCCCCAAATCTGTTCACACCCATGCGATACAATTCCAGTCCGGACCAAAAAAAGGGTCCTGCACCATTTTGGTGCGAATGCAAAGCAATTTCAGCCATACAAACTGTATGGCTGAATTCGCATTGCACAGATTTCGCATGTGATGTGCACAGCAATGTGGTGCGAATGAAATGCGATATCTGGCATCGCATATGTGTGAACACAGCTTAAGCCCACGTTCAAATCAGGCCAATTTGGCATGCGATTTGACATGCTAAATCGCATGCCAAATCTGTGGCTATTTCCGGCAATGGAATCGGCATGACGCAGACTTTACGGCGCCACACCGATTCCCAAAAGTAGTTCCTGTACTTCTTTTGGTGACTTCGGGGGCGATTTGAATAGACATCAATGCATGAACCTGCACAGAGATCTGTCAAATCGCCCCCAAAGTCGGACTGCATTGCCGGTTTGAAATCCTGCCACAGTTTCTAACCCTTAGGCTGGATTCACACCTATGCATTTTTAGTGCTTTTTGCATTTTGCAGATTTGCACTGCAGAACGTGTTCCATAGGAAACCATGTTACATGGACTGTAGTGCAAATTTGCAAAATGGAAAAAGCACTAAAAATGCATAGGTATGAATCCAGCCTAAAGCCTCGTACACACGGTGCGACGGTTGTATGAAAACGGTCGTACAACAGCTTATTGTATGATCATCCGACCGTTAGTACGCACGATTAGTACAGCCGACATGCGACGGTCGTACAACAGAAGTTGGATGAGCAGACTAGAAAACTTATGTTGTACAACAAGCGGTCGTACGATCGTTGTATCGTGTGTACAGAGAAGTTGGTCCAACAAAGCTGTAAGTGCAAAACACGCATGCTCAGAAGTCAGGAACACCCTGAAGCGTCCGTTCGTGTAAACCTACATTCCTAATTCACAAATCACATTCACCTGAACTTCCTCTTTATACGCTTGTTACACGTCACCACGTTAGGCTTGGTCGTACGATCGCTTAGTGCATGTCACTATGCGAGACACAACAGCCGACATACGATTTTGGACGTCTGGTCGTACGACCGCCGCATCGTGTGTACGAGACTTAAAGTGGTTGTCAAAAAACTTGCAAGAGAAAGGCATAATGAGCTAGTATGCATCGCATACTAGCTCATTATGAAATGCTTACCTTAGATCGACTCAGCGGTCCGTGACCGGCGACATGCTGTGTCCGTCTTCTTCCAGGATCCCGGGTGCCGACCAATCACAGCGCGGACTCCAGTGATGTGATTGGCAGGAGCTGCGCTGACGTTGCTCCCACGTGTCATTTACCGACTGGGCCGTTTCTTCACTGCGCTTGTATTGATGACGTCGGCCCATGCAGATACAGGGAATATCTCCTAATCGGTGCAAGTTTAGGAGATAATCCCGGGACCTACAGGTAAGCCTGAATATAGCGGTTGTCATGAATTGGCAACCACTTTAAGTCCCTGTGAACCTTGGCTAAATCAACGCCAATGTCCTAATGAGGACTGCATGCACAGAAAGTGTGACACCCTATCTAGGCTTTTACCATCATACCTTTATTCTAGGTAAGGCAAAGAATAATGTGAATTAATGACAGCAACCAATCAGGAAACAGCCTGTAGAATCTGATCTGAAAACAAATTGGTTGCTTATCCTAGTTCATTGATTCGTGTTATTAGATACCATTGTAGATCTGTCTAAAGCCTCGTACACACGGGACGACGATCGTATACAACAGGTCATACAAATGACCGTTGTATGTGAAATCGATCGTTCGTATGCGTGATTAGAACAGCCGAACATACGACGGTCGTACAAGGGGAGTTGTATGAGCAGACTAGAAAACTTGGTCTTACCAAAAAGCGCTCATACGACCGTTGTATGTGAAATCGATCGCTCCTATGCGTGATTAGAACAGTCGAACATACGACGGTCGTACAAGGGGAGTTGTATGAGCAGACTAGAAAACTTAGTCGTACCAACAAGCGCTCATACGACCGTTGTATGTGAAATCGATCGCTCGTATGCGCGATTAGAACAGCCGAACACACGACGGTCGTACAAGGGGAGTTGTATGAGCAGACTAGAAAACTTGGTCGTACCAACAAGCGCTCATACGATCGTTGTATGTGAAATCGATCGCTCGTATGCGCGATTAGAACAGCCGAACATACGACGGTCGTACAAGGGGAGTTGTATGAGCAGACTACAAAACTTGGTTGTACCAACAAGCGCTCATAGGACTGTTGTATGTGAAATCGATCGCTCGTATGCGCGATTAGAACAGCCGAACATACGACGGTCGTACAAGGGAGTTGTATGAGCAGACTACAAAACTTGGAAGTACCAACAAGCGCTCATACGACCGTTGTATGTGAAATCGATCGCTCGTATGCGCGATTAGAACAGCCGAACATACGACGGTCGTACAAGGGGAGTTGCATGAGCAGACTACAAAACTTGGTCGTGCCAACAAGCGCTCATACGATCGTTGTATGTGATATCGATCGCTCGTATGCGCGATTAGAACAGTTGAACATACGACAGTCGTACAAGGGAGTTGTATGAGCAGACTAGAAAACTTGGTCGTACCAACAAGCGCTCATACGACCGTTGTGTCGTGTATACAGAGCATAAGTGCCTGACTTGTGGGGCTGGCATTGCATTCACTTGGCACATTAGTGGATGATGTTGATGAGAACAAAGGTGCGGTTGTCCTATTTACAATCAAATATGTCATCAGGCCATGTCTGAGCTGTTCGTTTTATGGCGCTGTGCAATTATTTTGTGGGCAGGTTATGATGTAGAGCTGTAAAGTTTGTGCCATGAAACACCTGGGAGTCTTCTCGCCCCCCTCCTTCCTTTGCCAGTATGATGTCAATGCAAAGCACAGGAAGCAGAAAGGGGTTAATAGTGTGTCGGAATGTGTGCGTTTGTATACACATGTCTAGAATGTTTGTGTTACCATTTGTGTACCTTTTAATGGTGTTTATGGAAGAGTGTGTGCTTATTTATGGTACATGATGTTGTAGTTAAATATATACAGCATATATATATATATACAGAGTTTGCCCCGCTGTTAATAAATAGACATGTATATAGGTAAGCACATTTCAGTTTATCTAGAACGTGGCTTTTGTATGTGATATAAGCTGTTTATGTGGAATACGTCATAGGCATGTGTTTTTCTATAAGTGTGTATATGTTTGCCTAGCTAACCATAAATAGGATTTGGGAGAAATAATGATGTGTTTATAAGCAGTTTGACTTTCTAAAGTGCACTACAACAGCCCCATTTACTAACAAGGTTAATGTTGCATCTGCTTTTCGCCCCAATGTTTTCTTGTTTATAGAAGAAGCTATGGCATGGTAGAGATATACACGTCCCCCGCCTACAAGTATACAACTGCGCTCTGTGTTGCATGCTTGTGTGCCATGTATAGGATTACTGGGAGTTTTGGTGATTACAGATGTGGAGGCGGTCAGATACATCTTGTCTATACCATGGACAGAGACATCCTAGCAAACAAGCCTCACATTACAGACCACACAGAAAAGGGCTCAGCCTAAGCCAGGTTTTAAAGCAGAAAGGAGATGCTTGCAAAGATGTTTAT
>BLSH010430924.1:1533196-1546681 GCA_018402905.1 Glandirana rugosa
TACTCCGTAACGTTCCGACTACCTATGTTAATGAGGGTCCTCGTACTACCCTTTACATCAAGATGTTGTCAACCTCTCGGAACCTACGGCTCTCCAACTGTTGTAGAACTACATTTCCCATCATGCTCCTGGGAGTAATTGTATCCATCAGCCTTGCAATGCCTCATGGGAATTGTAGTTCTACAACAGCTGGAGAGCTGCAGGTTCCCTACCCCTGTTCTAGCCAAACCCGATCACTTTAGTGGTACAGGGCACTTTTTTTTCTTCTTGTAGTATTCACTATAGCAGGGGTAGGGAGCCTGCGGCTCTCCAGCTGTTGTAGAACTACATTTCCCATCATGCTCCTGGGAGTAATTGTATCCATCAGCCTTGCAATGCCTCATGAGAAATGTAGTTCTACAACAGCTGGAGAGCTGCAGGTTCCCTACCCCACATTATAGTATTATAAAAGACCTGGGACACCCCTGGGGGCCCAAGGATAGTAGTAATGAAGCGCGTGTAGTGCACCATGGCAAACAGCGCGTGTGGCCCCACAGTGATGCCGAACCTGCCCCCAGACAGCCGCCCATAGCTCCCGGATGGGAAAAGATTTTTAGGTGACTATTTTGGTTACTTGTGGAGCCACTGCCCTGTCTGAATGATGTGTCCAGGTTTCCGGCGGGCTGAAACCCGGACACATAACTCAAAACCTGGACTGTCCGGGTGAATCCTGGACAGGTGGCAACCCTAGGGGTGACCAGGGAGCCTGTTTTCACAGGGTCCCAGGTCACTTCCTCCCCTCCCTCTCGGCAATCTTCTGGGACACGTCACAGGTCCCTGAAGATACGCCGGCCAGTCACAAGGCACAGCGTGACTTACACAGTGCGCGCCCAGCTTTGAAACCAAAGCACACTCATGATGCCGGCACCGCCGAGGGGAGAGGGCAAAGAGCGAGCCCTCGGGCGACCGCATCGCTGGAGCCTGAGACAGGAGAGTGTCCGATTGTTAAAAGTCAGCAGCTATACTTTTTGTTGCTGCTGACTTTTATGTGGGTGGAACTCCACTTTAACTATTTTCTACAAAGCAAGTCTCTATCGTGAATATTCTGATTCGTAAGGGCCGGTTCACACCTAGGCAATCCGACTTCAGAGGCGACTTTGCTAGGCGATTTGAACGTGGCTTCAAGGCGACTTCAGCGCGACTTTCTTTTTTTTTTTATCAGAATGGATTTTATTGAAAGACAACATATCATAATTCACAGAGAATGGCAGTGCATGTACACATCCAGCATCAGTAAGCATACAGGTAATACAATTCCAGGGTGCATCTCAGGGTCCCCCATCCTACCATGTAGTCTGCACCCACCTCCCCACATTCCACCGTTGCATGGGTTATTATTCTGATCTAATTATCATACTTCATAACCAGCCAAAAAGGTTTTACATCAGCAATCTATCCATTATCAGATCAGTTGGGGTAAGTCCCGGAATGCGCAACCATAGATCCCATACGTCATTACATTTACGGGGTCTCCCCCTATGCTGGAAGATGTACTTTTAACTTCAGCTCGACTTACAATGCGACCTGAAGCGACCTCCATGCCAGGCGACTTTGCCTGGGGCCAATCAGAGAAGAGAGGGAGGGGGGTTACTTTAAAAAATGATTTTCTTTTTTCTGTAAAGTTGCTTCAGTATAGATAAGGGATCCTATTTGGAGGCGACTTTCATTGAATTCTATGGGCACAAGTCGGATAGAAGTAGTACAGGAACCTTTTCTGACGTCGCCTTGAAGTCGGAGCGACTTCAGTGGTTTATGTTAAGATGGCTCCCATTCCTTTCAATGGGATTTCAGATGTTAAGCGACTTAGGGCGACACAAGTCGGATCTTTAAGTCGCCTAGATGTGAACCGGCCCTTAAGAAGTGCTACTGTGAAACAGTGTTTCAGATTATAAGCGTCAGCTGTAGGCTAGGTTTTCGCTAGCACAGGGGCAATTTGATCCAATTTTCAGTAGGCTTATGTAGTGTGACTTGGTTGTGTTTTGATGTCTTTTGGCTGCCTGTCATTGAAAATACAAAAAAAAAAATGGAATGGGGGTCCCCCCACTATCTATACCAGGCCCTTTGGATCATGTATAGTTTTTAAGAGGGACCCCACGCCAAGAAAAAAAAATGGCGTGAGGTCCCCAAAATCTATACCAGGCCCTTGACAAGGGATCCCATACAAAGAAATGAAGGGCGCCGCTTTAGGCTCTCATAGGTCCTTATATGCTGACAACCGCTGGGAGCGCAGGCTGGGAAAGAGCTGGTTTAACAAGTATTAATTTGGCTTTGGCTAGGTTTCCCCCTACTGTGTGAACCCAGGCTTGTCATAGTGACTTCAGCCTGGATTCACACGGTTCAGGAAACCACATGCGATTTGGACAGGAATCTCACTGCATTCCTGTTCAAATCGCATTCAATTCTTAGCAGTGCTAAAATCGCGCGGCAAAGCTATCGGTACTTGGTATCAGTGAGTACTTGACTGAAAGTATCAGTACTTGTACTCGCTGGTAAAAAAAAAACGCATTTGTGCAACCCTATTTTTAAAGTACCATTCATCTCTAGTTTGCACATGTTGAACACAGATCCTAATGGGAGAGTCGATTGCCACTTTGCTTTGCATTGCTAGCAGGCTTCATCAGGCTTTCAACAAGCTGAAGCCTGCTAGCAACTTGTTTAATGTGGCAATCAACACTCTCATTAGGATCTGTATTCAACATGTATAAACTGGAGCTGAATGGTACTTTAAAAGCTTCAACAAAGCTACTAAAAGCTTTTTAAATGCTTTGTCAAAGCTTGCTGTTCACACTGTTCTTGTACAAGCTGAACCCTGTGTGAAACACGCCTTTTGCTTGCACATGATTGGACAATGGAAATCAGCAGAGCTTGACCACACTAAGCTCTGGGGAAAATGAGTGCACTGTACTTGCAGAATGCAGTTCCACTTGCAAAGTGCACAGTCTTAGTTGGCTTTAGTAAATCAACCTCACTGTCTGTATTGCCCTAAACTACCATTCACATTTAAGCTTGTAATCAGCAATGGAATTTGGAGAGCAAAACGTTTGAATCTGGCTGATTGGTGGCTGTGAGACACAGATAATTTTTAGTGAATCTGATAAAAATGTTTTTAATCAGTTCAAAAAAATATATTTGAGTGTGCAAATGACTACCTAAAGGCAAACTGAATATGCGATTTCTAAATCTCTGCAGAATTTTATCATGACTCTTCTGAATAAGTCAGCTAGCAGGGTGGATTTGATTTAAATCACTAGTAAATAGGCTTGATTTAACCACTTCAGCCCCAGAAGGATTTCCCAGGTTAGGACCAGAGCACTTTTTGCGATTCGGCACTGCGTCGCTTTAACTGACAATTGCGCGGTCATGCAACGTTGTACCCAAACGAAATTGGCGTCCTTTTTTCCCACAAATAGAGCTTTCTTTTGGTGGTATTTGATCACCTCTGCATCACTACTGATCACCGCTATAAACAAAAAAAGAGCGACAATTTTGAAAAAAAAAACAATATTTTTTACTTTATGCTAAAATACAAATCCAAAAAAAAAATATAAAAAAAAAATGTATTCATCAGTTTTGGCTGATATGTATTCTTCCTCATATTTGTGATTAAAAAAAATTGTGAGCATTTATTGATTGGTTTGCGCAAAAGTTGCCACGTTTACAAACCATTAGAATTAATTTATGGCGTTTTTACTCTTTTTTTTTACTAGTAATGGCGGCGATCTGTGATTTTTATCGGGATTACAATATTGGGGCGGACATGTCGGACATTTTGGACACTTTTTTGTGACCAATGACATTTATACAGCGATCAGAAATTTAAATATCCACTGATTACTGTATAAATGTCATTGACAGGGAAGGGGTTAACCTGCAGGGGGCGATCTAGGGGTCAACTGTGTTCCCTAGGCGTGTTCTAACTGTGAGGGGGCTGGGCTGTCAGGGGCATAAGAGATCTAACTGATACCAGTGACAGGGATTACTAGATCTCTTAGATGCCACCCGACAGCGTGGGGAACTGCCGTGTTTACATCGGTGGTTCCCCGTTTTTCTTCTGTGCTAGGTGATCGCGGGTCACCGCCGGACATCGAGTCCGCCCAACCCGCGGCCATACTACTGGACAGTGCGGTAGGTACGAGCCCGCTAGCGCCCGCGAGCTGCCATTTATAGATGGCGATTCGCGCTATCCAGCCACTCTGTAGCAGTAAATGTATGCGATCCGCTCCGGAATCGGTTAAAGATTGTAAAGAAGGCTATACATGGACAGATATCTCATTGATTTTGTCAACAAATTCACTTTGTTGCTTATCAGATGTGACTTCTGTGACCATTGCATGTAACCACAGCTGGCCATAAACAGTTTTGAATACACATACGATTAGTACTCAGCGAATATCGATCGACTTCTGTACAACTGCCCTGTCGGATTTTCCCCACTTGATCAGTGTATTATGACGGCAGAGAAGTCTCCCCACTGTCAGAATACAATAACACAGTGGGGAGGGTTCCCCCAGCCACCTCGAATGTATGAATGGGCAACTCAGGGCAGTTTTTTTGTTCAGCCTGCTGGTTGAATGAAAAAAAACTGGCTCATCTATGGGCAGCTTTAATCAAATTTAGTTGTATGCATAAAGCAAAAGTTTAATCAGAAAAACTACTGAATAAAAGTTCCTATAGCACACTGCACACGCTACGTTTGTCAAATTGGCGTTTTGGGCCATAATCAGCCCAGCTGGTCTATAGGGTTTAAAGCGGAGTTCCCCCCAATGTAAAAGTCAGCAGCTACAAAAAGTGTAGCTGCTGACTTTTAACAATCAGACACTCACCTGTCCCACGGTCCAGTGATGCGGTCGCCCAAGGGTTCACGCTCTTCACCCCCTCCACTCGGCGGCACTGGCATCACAGGTGTGGGCACCCTGCTTGTGCTGCGCATTGTGAATGGCTGGCATATCTTCTGGGACCTGTGACGTGTCCCAGAAGATCGCTGAGAGGGAGGGGGGAAGGTGGACTTCCTTCCTGGAGCGGCGGCACCAGGGGAGGGAGTGGACCTGGGACCCTGTGAAAAGGGACCCTGGTCACCCCCCCCCCCAAAAAAAAAAAGACATGCCAACTGTGGCATGTCGGGGGGGTCACCTTCCATTAAAGCAGAAGTTCCACTTTTGGGTGGAACTCCGCTTTAAATGGAATAAAATTATACACAAATATGATCAGCGCACAGACGACAATGATAGTGAATCACAAAAGTAGAAGAGTCTTGTAAGTGTGTACTGAAGAAACATTCAATCAGGGACACTGCTGCTTGCTGCTGCTCTTCTTGAGATGAAAGATGAAACAAGAAAAAAAGAGAGGGTGCAGCTAAGTGCAGAATATTAAACCTTTATTATAGTAAAATAACTAAAAAAAATGGCTGCACATGTCTCATGAAGAGAAGCCAGCATGTAGGTATCATCAGGTACAAAAGTGCCACATAGCTTCTCCCTTCCAGCCTGGAGTCAGCTCTGTCATCCAGCAAGGAATCACTGCCACTGGGAGGTCCCTTCCTAAGGACTGAAAATCTGACTCGACTAGCTCAGGGAAGCCCCGTGATGACATCCAAGCATGGTGGGGGTAGACACGTGTTTTGGGGATCTGCCCTCTTTCTCAAGCCTAAAAGGAGGGGGAGGGTCCCCAAAACACGTAGTCACCCCCACCATGCTTGGATGGCATCACGAGGCTTCCTTGAGCTAGTTGAGTCGATTGATACTCATTGTTTATATCACTTTGCTGTTCCTTAATTTAATATTTTAGGCAGTCCATACATGAATTGTTTTTTTGGATGTGGATGGGGAAATCAAGGCAGTGTTTTTCATTCAACACAGATGAATGAAAAAAAAAAAAAGACTCAAATTCCCCATCCACACACTAAATGTGGATGGGGGACCCTCCCTGCTGTGCTTTCATATTCTGACAGCAGGGAGACTTCCCCACCATCAAAATACACTGATCAACATAGCCAGCAGTGCTGATCGAGCAGCAAAAATCTGACAGTTGTACAGAGGTTGATCAGTAGATTGACTTGTGTACAATCACCCTGCCCATACAGGGATTGAAATTTGGCTGGTCCCTGCTGAACCAGTTTCATTTTGATCCATGTATAGCTGCATGGTGCACATATACAGAAGACATAGGCAGTTATTAAATATTTTAAACTAATTTCTACAAAGCAAGTCTGTATCATGAATATGCTGATCCGTAAAGAAGTGCTACTGTGGAACAGTACTTGAGGTCATAAGCGTCAGCTGTAGGCTAGGTTTACACTAGCACAGGGGCAATTTGATCCGATTTTCAGTAGGCTTATGTAGTGGGACTTGGTTGTGTTTTGATGCATTTTAGATGTCTGTCATTGAAAATACAAAAAAAAAATGGCATGGGAGTCCCCCACTATCTATACCAGGCCCTTTTGGTTAATGTGTGGATTTTAAAAAAACAAAAAAAAATGGTGTGAGGTCTCCCCCAAAATACATGGCCCTTGACAATGGATCCCATACAAAATAAATTAACCACTTCAATACCAGGCACTTACCCCCCTTCCCGCCCAGACCAATTTTCAGCTTTCAGCACTGTTGCATTTTGAATGAGAATTGCGCAGTCATGCAACGTGGTACCCAAACAAAATTTTTATAATTTTGTTCCCACAAATAGAGCTTTCCTTTGGTGGTATTTGATCACTTCTGCGGTTTATATTTTTTGCGCTACAAATAAAAAAATGAGGCTACACTGAAGGGCACTGATGAGGCAGTTTTGATTAGCACTGATGAGGTGACACTGATGAGATGGCACGGATGGGCACTGATAATGAGGCACTTATATGCAGCACTGATGGGCACTGATAGGCGGCACTGATAAGCAGCACTGACGGGCACTGATATGCAGCACTGACGGGCACTGATAAACAGCACTGATGGGCACTCATAGGCAGCACTGATGGGCACTGATAGGTGGAAATGGGCACACTGATAGGTGGCACTGGTGGGCACTGATAGGTGGCACTGGTGGGCACTGATAGGCAGCACTGATTCCCTGGTGGTCTAGGGTGGCATCTGTAATTGGCACTGAGTGCCATCCATGCTGGGCATTGTGCCCCTTACCTGGTGGTCTAGGGTGAGCTCCATGATGGTGTCCCTGGTGGTCCTGATCTGCTCCCTGGTGGTCCTGGTCAGCTCCCTGGTGGTCCCTGGGCGGGCTCCCTGGTGGTCCATTGTGGCAATCCGAGGGGGGGCTGCACTGATAAACAATCAGCGCAGACCCCCCCCCCCTCAGGAGAGCCGCCGATTGGCTCTCATCTACTCACGTCTGCAGATGTGAGTAAAGGAAAAGCCAATACACGGCTCTTCCTGTTTATATCGTGATCAGCTGTGATTGGTCATGGCTGATCACGTGGTAAAGAGCTTCCAGTGGAAGCACTTTACCGAGGTCGGTAATGTGGTGGGGGTCAGACTGACCCGCAGCTGCCCGATTGCGGGTTCTCCTGAAGACGTCATATGACGTCCATTCGGGTTAACGGAACAACCGCCCAGACGTCATTTGTCTATACGCGGGGCGGGAAGTGGTTAAGGGTGCAGCTTTAGACCTAATAGATTCTTATATGCTGACAACCGCTGGGAGTGCAGGCTGGGAAATAGCTGGTTTCAGATTCATAGAAGTCAATGAGGAAGGAATAGAAGTTCCAGGAACCACGCATCACACAAAGCCCTCATGTGAAAAGTGGAAGCAGCCTCAGCCTAGACTCCAAAGACTAAGCCCTGTGGGTGGGGGGAAACATGTCAGGGGTGTGGCCTGGACGGAGGCTAGGCTGAGGCTGCTTCCACTCTGCATATGAGGATGTGCACATTTGTGTGATGTGCGGCTCATGGCACCTCTATTCCTTCCTCTTTGACCTTGACAATGGATGTACAAAATATGCTGGCTCCTTAACATTCAATGACCCATCCTTGCTGTCAGCCGAGAATCCTTGGCTAGCAGCAGGGATGAGACATTAGTTGCTAGGATGCGGGTGGGTGCCTGCTCCTTAAAGTGTTACTAAACCCAGCAATATAAAAACAATTCACCCCCCCAGACACACACACAGTGCACACTGCTTCTAAATCATCTTTTTATACCAAAATACTGCTGCTATATACCTTTTTTTTCATCTGTATATTGCAGTCAGGTGATAAGCTGCAAGGAGCCAGGGCTTCCACAGTGTTCATATAGGAGGAGATTTCACTCTATGATGATGAAACTTCCTTTGCATCAGTGACCCTTCACCCACAATCCGGCCAGAGCTGATTGGTGCTTTGCCAATGACATGATCAGTTCACAAATAAACAATCACTGCCTCTAGAAATGCTCTGCAGTCTGTGTCCATGTGAAACAGGAAGATCGAACAGAGCATGTGCAATCTTTCCACACTGCCTGCATATATTATAGTATAGTCTAATATAGTAGACAGGGCAAGAAGGAAGTGTCTGGCCATACAAGATCAAGCAGCCTTTTTACACAATACAGAGGATTAACCCCTTAAATTACACAGTGAATATAACAAGCATGCTATTCTGCACATACAGACAAATTTTACTGTTGTGGGTTTAGTAACACTTTAACAACCTGCAAATGTGTGACAAAAATTCATGTACATGCATTTTTGGTGCATTCCCATTGAAGAGTGTGAGGCCAAAATCGGCACTGCAACCACACAACAATGCGCCATCCTGTGCTGCATTAATGTGAACGGGCACAATAGGGATTAAAGTGTAATCCAATGTCATGCCATTCTGATATCGCACAAGGCCTTAGTATAATATGTCCAAGGCATCAACATACTATTAAATAGCCTGTACATTGAAGGGCTACTCCTATGCTGAAACCCTGAAAGAAATGAGATGTGATGACAACATATGTCGATCGACTACTGATCCACTTCTGTATAACCGTCCTATCAAATTTTTGCCACTCGATCAGAGCCACAGTCTATAGCTGGCAGCACTGATAAGTGTATTCTAATTGTGGGGAAGTCTCCCCCCTGTCAAAATACAATGGCATTTTTATTTGTTCAACCCGCTGGGCTGCCTTGGCGCTTTACCACACATCGATCTGCTTTACCTAATTATGAGGATCATAACATTACAAGAAAATTAAAAATATATTTTGTTCTACAATGTATCACCAGTCAGGTTCTTAGGGGTAAGGCCTCATACACAAGGTGGATTAAGGCCATACACTGTGAAGAATCAGTGTGAATCTCCTGCAGGAATCACAGGTGTGTGCGTTCAGCACTGGGCAGGAAGCCTGTATAAATCAATGATAGGCTAACAGGTGCTGCGGCTGTTGGCATGAAAATGGAAATCCAAGGTGGTACATGTGATTGGGGACAGATGAGTGGCAATGGAAGTAGACAGTTGAATAATCCAAATTGCACTTACAATCGTACAGGCGCTACAGGAAGGATAAGTAAGATGTAATCCCATTCTGACTTTTCACCAGTAACCCCGGTCTTTTGAAAACATTAAGATGGCCATAGATGGATAGAATTTTGAATTCTGGGAACATTCTCAGAAAATGCGAATGTTGTTCGACAGATTTTGTTGCTTTTAACATTCGGATCTGGAGTGAATGGACGTTACAGAACGAAGACCACATACACATAGAAATGTTTTAATCCAAGAAAGATTTCCATCCTACTCCTTCGAATTTTCTCATTAGTGTGATCGAAAACGAACTTCGATTTGATCCACTAATGATTAGAAAAATAAATGACCTTACTTGGAAAATTATCTCCCAAAGACTTTTCGTTTGAAAGTCTACCCTGTCTATGTCTGGCTGTAGGCTGAACTTGCTTGCCAAGGCATTATATACAACTGCAATCCAATCAGAACCTCATTCATTAATAAAAAAAAGCCCTCTGTTTCACAAAGTGTTACGCTACCACGGATTTCATCTTCTTATATAAAATACAATAATGCAGGCCTTGTAAATCTATCATAGCCTTTCAATGTACTAGATCTTTACATATCCTGCACTTTCCATGTACTATGTTGATCTTGTGAGTTTAGCACAGTATTTTATATAAATGGGGGATGACGTCTTTAACCAATTCCGGATCGCGTCGCATACTTTTACTGCTGCAATGTGGCAGTATAACGCCAATCAGCGTCTATAAACGGCGGCTCGCGCATGCACGGCTAGGGGGCGATCACGCGCCGCCCCCGGCGCTCTCTCATGCCCACCGCGAGCTCCAGGAGTGTGCCCGCAGATGCATGCAGTCTTGAGAGCTTATCATGCATATGACTTGAGCTACAGCGCTAGATGTACACTTGCTTGTTTGTGGAAAATTTGATTACATTTTACAGTTAAAGTTTTGGTAAACCTCAGATATGAAATATGAAAAAAGCACATCCTACTTTACTATGTACTCGTCTCTATCCAAAGCTGTCATTTCTCTCTGCTGCCTGGTTCCTCAGTTATCCGCATGATATAGTTTTGGCAGCTTTTCCTGACACCATAGTTGATTTACTAAAGGCAAATATACCGTGCACTTTGCAAAGTGCAGTTGCTCCAAATCTTAGTAAATGAGGGAAAGCTTCACTTTGCAAAGAGTACCCAATCATGTGCAAGGGAAAAAAAAAAACATTTTTGCTTGCAGATGATTGGATGATGGAAGTCAGCAGAGCTTTTGCTCATTTACTAAGCTCTGGAGCAACTGCATTTGCAGAATTCAACTGCACTTTCCAAAGTGCACAGTCTATGTGCCTTTAGTAAATCAACCCCCAAGAGTTAAAATGGTGATGGCGAGAGAGCTGCAGCACTCATACTGTGTGTGAAGTGGGTGCGTCCGTTCCCTCCAATCAGGGCTCTTCTGTGTGTTTTCAGAAGAAATGGCTGCAGATACACAGCTACAACTTATGTAGGAGGATGTGTTTCTCTGTGTATTACCTAATGCTGGTCACTGGGTATATGTGAGGGTTTACAACCACGTTATGATTTTAGACTTTGCGTTCAACTCTTGTTTCCTAAGGCTGTTTTCTGTGATCATTTATACCAGGGATATGCAATTAGCGGACCTCCCAGCTGTTGCAAAACTACAAGTCCCATCATGCCTCTGCCTCTGCGTGTCATGCTTGTGGCTGTCAGAGTCTTGCTATGCCTCATGGGACTTGTAGTACTGCAACATCTGGAGGTGCGCTAATTGCATATCCCTGATTTATACTATACTATATACATTGTCCAATTATCACACAAAAGAAGGATAAAACCTAATATTGGGTGATGGTCATCGAATATCACGGAGTACCCCGAAATGCAAAACATTCAATGTCAGCTATTTGTCTAGATTTGGAAGTTAACTAGTTGATTTTAAAACTGTCCTTTAAATGATGGCATGCCCTTGGCAGGTTTTGGGGTCTTTTTGAAATAGAGAGCTGTTTAAGGCTTTGTATGGACGATGAAGAACAGACTATTCAAGGGTGAATGTGTTAAATGTACCCTTTGTATTGTGCACTTATCCGTATTGGTCTTAAGGCATCATAGAATTAGGAATCAGCGCACGTGAAGTAAACCATCAGGTGTCCCTTTTATTTTTTCCTTATTCTAGTTTTAGTTTAATTAAGCATTCCTTAGTGGCAAGCGTGTTGTTGTCAAGGCCTGAGAGAGTCTTGGAAAACTTGTGTTACAGCCTTTCTGGCCCAAGCACTGTAAAGAAAAATGGCCATTGCTGAATCGAATTTTTATGCTTAGTTCACGGTAGATTTCATTCTATTCTCATGTAAACAGCTTCTACGAATCAACATATGTGTCTGGGTGGTATCTTTCACTTTGTTTTGTAACAAAAAGCCATATTGCATCATTTAATTTGCTCAAGTCATGCAAATAGAACAAAATCAATAGGACAAAAAGGGGTCGACTTCTCCTCCTCCCCACTAAACTGCTGCCCACACACAGAGTCTTGTTGCTTATGGCAAAAGAATAACAACACCATTGTGTATGTTAGTTGGTTCACTAATGGGTGAAACTGGAGAACATCATTCTCCTTCAGTCCTCACACTCTGTCCAAATGTTCTTGGCTTTTCAGGGAGAATTTGGGCTAGGCCCCTTTTCTCAACTCAAATGAGTGAGAACTGTCTTGCTGCAGGTTTTAATGTCACTTTGCCCATTATTCTCCTCATGACCAGGGGCAGTTTATGATTCTAGACATGGATAGAGCTTCATGTTTATAGTGTTCCGTGACCACTGAGGTTACACGGTGAAAAGTACTGCAAACAGATGGTTCCAAGCATCTCCTGATTGTTTGAGGTCTTTCGTTTCCTTGTTTCAGCATCTCAGTCCAGAATTATGGTATGTCCTTGCATAAATCAATATGATTTATTTTACACTAGCTGATTATAATTGATACACATGCTGAGAAGATGACTGACCCCATTTAAAGCAGAAATAAGAATTTGTTGTTTTGGCTCACTTTACAAACGTGATCAAATGCCAGAGGACTGAAATCTTAGGTTGGTTGCACGTATGGTCCCCAATCAAAATGTTGTCAGCTTTGTACAACAATGGCATTTTGTATGTGTTGCAGAAATAATTTCAATATAACTTTGAGACCTCAATTTCAAAATATTTTTGCAGGTTCGGAAATTTTTGTTCAATTTATCTTTTATTCAGAGAAAAAAAGAGAACCATGGCCTAAAGTTCCACCACCTAATCTCAATGATACCGAAAGGAAGCTGGAGAGCTGTCTGTTGTCAATGTTCAAAGCCAAAATCACCATGACCTTTCTTTCCTGCCATAAATAGTAGATGTGTAGGCCAGGTAAAAAGTTCTTTTTTGGGTGTGATTGCTCAGAATAAGAATAGTTACTGGTTTGATATGCATTCGCAATCTTGCAATCTCTAAAGCCTAATACACACAGGCCGAATGTCGGGCGGTGTCAGCCAGTTGAGTAGAAACTGGCCGACATTTGGCCCATGTGTACCGGAGTCGGTCCAAAAGAAGCCGGACGTTCAGCCGGCTTCTGTTGAAGGGGCATGATTGAAAAAGGTCTACCGATTAGTCCGGAGTACTCTAGCAGGAGGGCCGTCCCCCTGTCAGAACATAATAGAACAGCAGGGGAGATCGCTGTACTAACGTTGGATAGTAAGTACAGCGGCTCCTCCTACAGCTCTCAGTTTGTTAGTTTTTTCGTTCAACGCTGCTGGGTTGCTGGGTTGGATGAAAAAAAATATACTAGTGTGTACGAGGGGTCAGATGTCCCATGGGCCAGTTTCTCCCCTAAAGCCTCATACACACTAGTAGCTTCTTTTATCATTCAACCCAGCAGGATGGAAAAAAAAAACAGACAGCTCGGGAGGAGCCACTACACTAACTATCCAACGTTAGTACAGCAATCTCCCCTACTGTTTTATTCTGCTCTGACAGACGGGGGGGGGGGGGGGGGGGGGGGGG
>BLSH010430924.1:1546691-1603701 GCA_018402905.1 Glandirana rugosa
TGATCTGGAGCCGATCAGCAGACCTTTTTCCGTTATGCCCCTTTAACAGAAGCCGGTCGAATGGGCCACTTTTGTTGGACCAACTCCAGTACACATGGGCCGAATGTTGGCCAGTTTCCATTGAGCCGACCATTGCTGCCTGACATTCGGCCCGTGTGTACTAGGCTTGATCAGGATGGCTATAGTCAGTTATGGCCCCAGGGGGCAAGCAGTACCAAGTGGATGTGGTTTTCAAGTCTGCTTGATTGCTTTCTTTCTTGAGGACACATAATTAGGGTTGTCATACCTGTTGCACTGATACTGGATTATTGTCCCTTTCTGCCCCTTGACTGACACCTTAGAAGCCCCCTTGTATGACCAGTCTTAAAAAAGTATACCACTTAGCACTGTTTGCAGCGCTCATAATACAATAGGAGCTTCCTTTTTGCTTGGTGTAAGCTGTGCTGATAGTCGGTATAATATTATGGAAGTGGTCCCCTCACATTGTGAGAAATATTGTTAAAAGTGGAAATTTGTTCTATTTAATATCAAAAGCTCATTTTTTAAAAGCAATATCCTGTTCACCCATAAAGACCAACATTTTTTGTCAAGTTACAAAAGGCATCCTGATCATCAATGCAGAAATATTGGGCATGAAGACTTTTCCTATTTGCACACATTCTGACATGCTGCATTTGATTTTCTCTGTATTGTTAGCAAATTAAAATAGGGAATTAGACAGAAGTTTCCAACCCATCCCATCAAGGGTCTGATGTTCAGAGTTGATGTGTTTTATACTTTTTAACACTCCTACACGTGTCGAATTGTTGCATGATTACACCAGAATAATTTGTTTTGTGTTAAAATGTGGTTCTGTGTTAGCGTCTTTATTTAGGACATGTAAATTCATGAGGTAGAAGAGATGTGTTGCACATGTGCTTAGAACCCTGATTGTCAGACCAGTGCTTCTCTTCCAGTCAGGGTCCATTACTGTATAGCATGAAGGATTCACAGCCAAGGCTGTCAAGAGATGTTGTGTGATTATGGTTCTCAAGTGTGTTCTTTTACAATCACTTGTTTGCTTTAGCTCTTTATAGACAAAAGCTTTTGTCAGTCTCATCTGACTAAACAAACAATGTCTCCTAGGGTCTTTTGTAACTCCTTCCAGGCTATTATAACTTATTTACACACTAACTTAAAATTGAAATTGAACTCTTTAGTAATAGAATTTAGGGACACACGTTGGGGATAATTATCTCCTATGTGTGCGTAGACAACAAATTAGAGCCATCCAAGACAGAACTTCTGTGTTTGATATAGTCCTCTATAAGTCTGTGGGATTTTAGTAGCTTGACTTGATGAATTTACCCACTGCACTTGCATAGCTACAAACATTAGATTACCATTGCCCAGTGCCATAGGTGTGCACAGCCTATTGCACCCCATAAATCAAATACATATTCTTATAAATAAATGTAAACAAACATTTTAAAATGTATTAAAACATGAAAGTGGACGGTGTCAGTAGCGCAGAGGACGGTGTCAGTAGGGCAGAGGACGGTGTCAGCAGGGCAGAGGACAGTGTCAGTAGGGCAGAGGACAGTGTCAGTAGGGCAGAGGACAGTGTCAGTAGGGCAGAGAACAGTGTCAGTAGGGCAGTGGGCGGTATCAGTAGGGCAGAGGTTTGTGTCAGTAGGGCAGTGGATGGTCTGTAGGGCAATGGACTTTGTCAGCACGGTAGAGGACGGTGTCAGTAGCGCAGTAGATGGTGTCAGTAGGGCAGAGATTGGTGTCATTAGAGCAGTGGACAGTATCAGTAGGGCAGTGGAAAGTGTCAGTAGATTTGTATTATTTTATTTTTTACAATTTTATTTTTTTTATTATTTTTTAAATATTATTTTTTAATAGTCCTGTTTGAGGGGCTTTGGTGAAATATCAGAGGTCTAAACACCCCCTTTTCCCTGCAGCAGCCAGCAAGAGAGGAGAGGATGGAAGCCAGCAGTGCTACGGGGAGCCATCCCAGGGTTCATCCAAGCACCTGTTCCAGCCATCTTCTTCTACCTGGGGCCCAGTGCTTCTTCTGGAGAATCATCCTGAGCTGAGTCCCTTCCTCCTGGGAACCAAGCTGGGCCTGGGGCATAAAGGGAAATCATTTAACAACTTTCGGGTGCAAGCGGAGTAGTCTGCTGCAGTGTTTCCCTACAGTTAAATGAAATCCCCAGCCTGCCCCGGTGGATTAATATAGAAGACATACATTTAATTGTCGGAAACCAAAATATGGTAGACAACTAAGCCTGCACCTGAATGCGGTTAAATCGTGCTTTTTTTTTTTTAAATAGTTGTAGAGCGGGGGTTTCCAGAAATTGTGAGCCCGACTCCTCTCTCTGTCACTGCCCCCCCTGCTGAATTGGCAGGGCCAGGCAGAGCGATGCACACCGGGTGATTAGGGTGTACCCCCATGCGCACCCCTATGCCCAGTATGATGGTTTGGAAAATGATCAGACTGTATGGCTTCCAGAGCTCTCCAAACATTACTTTGGGGGAGGGAGTACGGTTGTTAATGATGAATTTTACCAACCAGTTCCTGTGGGTTGCCCCGCTAGTCACACGGGGTATTGCCCCCCTCCTTCCTCTTACAATGAATTAAAGCGGTTGTATGCCCATTTTGACTGTTTTTCTGTACATCATTAATTGCGGGTTATTAAATGTTTTACGCTGTATGTAGATCTCCTTACCTGCTTGCTTTGCCTATAATCCGTATTTTTCGTTATGATGACGTCACCAGCGCATGGTCCGTTTATCATAATTTTCCGGAAAGCTTAGACCATGCTGGAAAAATGCAGGGTCTATGCCGGGCTGCATCATTTCCTAGTATCGACGTCAGCACCGGCATCTACGTCTAAGAATGTCTAGGATTTGCTAGACTTCGTTTCCGTACTAACCGGAAACGAAGAGGAGGCTTGAATATGGCTCTTACAGTGCATGTGCGGGATTATGTATAGCAAAACCTACTGCGGGCGGAACTAATATACAGGGCAGACGCAGAAGACCATAGTTGGTATGGCGTGGATGAAAATATCAAGCAGGAGTGGTTAAAATAGAACTATTTAGAACAGCAAGAATGATTTTTGAACATACTGCTAGTGCCAAGTTAATTCCAATTAAATAGTAAGATTTGTATATTGTGTAAATCATGTATAAATATGAGAGTTACTACCGCTTTAAATAGATACACTTGCACATGACATATTTTTAGTGGGAAGCATCTTTTAGAGGTCATATACAGTCTGTATATCAATATGCTATTTAGCTACTTTTAGGTAGTTTTACTTCATGTAGTTAAAAAAATCGTATATGTGAACTCAAGACAAACACATACAACCACAGTCAAAATATAAAGGATTTGCAGTTATGTACAGCCAGTCTTGTGATCTACACAACTCTGCACAGTCAAGCAGATAATGTTCTATTTCTCCAGCTTGTTCACTGGGCAATATGATGGCATCATGCAAGGTGTTCTCTGCTTTGTGGTGTGCTGGTGAACATCATGATCTGCTCCTCCCCAATCACAGAATGACTTGCCTGTGTTCTGTGTCCTTTGCAGCCTTTTGGATTAGGGAATTTTTGTACATGTTTGCATTAGGTTTACATCTGTGTAGGCTTCTGGCAAATATTCCTGTTCATACTAGTGTGAGTTGTGGGAAATAACTGGCAAAAGCACAGGACTTCAATAATAGTAATACACATAGGTGTTCACAAGCATGGATGGCAAAGCCCCATGGAACCGCAGAGGCCAGATTCCACTTAAGTACTTCTTCAGCTTACAATAAAATGGTACCTACTGTGAATCAATTAAAGGGGAGGTTCACTGGAAAAAAATAAAAGTTAATGAAAGGACACTTACCTGTCCAGTGATCCAGCACCAACCTCACCCAGGCTAAATCTTTACTTGTCTTTGAGCTCCCAGCACCGGCATCCTAGCCATGGGACCCAGCTATGCAGCTTTCAGCTTCACAGCCAGCTGTCTACTCTGCATGTGCAAGCTTTGTTGCACTTTGTGAATGGTCCCACAGTCTTCTGGGACCTGTGATGTGTCCCCGACTGCGGGAGGGAGGGAAAGAGAAGAACTTCCGCTTGAATCGCCTAAGCAATCTCAAAAATGACATGCCAAATGTGCAAGAACAAGAAGGGAGGATGACTTAAAGCAGAATTTCCCCTTTTGGGTGGAGTTCCGCATTAACATGAGTTTACTGGCCATATTTCATTAAATGTTTTTCTTAAAGCGGTAGTAAACTCTGATCATTGAACC
The DNA here is from genome assembly GCA_018402905.1 of Glandirana rugosa. Classification (NCBI taxonomy): domain Eukaryota; kingdom Metazoa; phylum Chordata; class Amphibia; order Anura; family Ranidae; genus Glandirana; species Glandirana rugosa. Next base: position 1,550,980 of record BLSH010430924.1, read on the forward strand.
ACAAATTATAAATAATGAATGACATTTAGTCGTTTATAACCACTTCACCCCCGGAAGGATTTCCCATGTTAGGACCAGATCACTTTTTGCGATTCGGCACTGCGTCGCTTTAACTGACAATTGCGTGGTCGTGCGACCTTGCACCCAAACGAAATTTGCGTCCTTTTTTTCCCACAAATAGAGTCTTCTTTTGGTGGTATTTGTTCACCTCTGCGTCATTTCTGATCACCACTATAAACAAAAAAAGAGTGACAAATCCCAAAAAAATATATAGAAAAACAAATTTATTCATCAGATTTATATTCCTCATATTTTTGGTAAAACGAATCGCAATCAACGTTTATTGATTGGTTTGGGCAAAAGTTGCCTCGTTTAACCATGAGAATTCATTTCTGGCGTTTTTACAATTTTTTTTTTTACTGGTAATGGCGGCGATCATTGGTCCCAAAAAAGTGTAAAAAATGTCCAACGTGTCCGCCCCAATATCAAAGTCCCCATAAAAATCAATCAGAAATTTAAATATCCACTGATTACTGTATAAATGTCATTGGCAGTGAAGGGGTTAACCTGCAGGGGGAGATCTAGGGGTTAACTGTGTTCCCTAGGTATGTTCTAACTGTGAGGGGGCTGGGCTACCATGGGTATAAGAGGTCTAACTGATCCCAGTGACAGGGATCAGTAGATCTTTTAAATGCCCACTGACAGAGCAGGGAACCGTCGTGCTTACGTCGGCGGTTCCCCGTTCTTTATCTCTGCCAGGTCATCGCGGCTCGCCGGCAGACATCAGGTCCGCCCGAGCCGCGGGCACACTCCTGCAGGGTGTGGCGGGCACATTTATAGACGGCGATTCACGCTACGAAGCCACTCTGCAGCAGTAAATGTACGCGAGCCGGTCGGAAACCGGTTAATCGATGCGCCACATAGAAAACAGAACGCTTCTTACTTAATATAATAAACATTTTTGTAAAGCCCCTGCTTTCTTGCAGCGTCCGCCATTGTAACTCCTGTCTTCCATGTCTGCAAAGTAGTTTATTTCTGCCCTTACTCGCTCGTCATGGCCATAATTCCGCGCGTGTGCACTAGTTCCTAAGCCAAGATCATCTTCTGAATGGGGATGTAGTATCACAAGATCACGGGGATGTAGTATTATGAGATGACATGGCTGACGCCGAGCACGGAGGAGATTTCATAGCCCCAGCATGTAAACACCATTGTCTGGCAAGAGAAATGCTGGAAAAATGGGATAAAAGCGCATGCGCCAGTGACATCAAAATGAAGGATTACTATAAAAGCAAGCAGGTAGGAGGCCATGCAAACAGAACAGACGTTTCAATTGATTTCAATGAGTAATTTAACCGAAATTCAATAGCATAAGTTTACTACCATTTTAAAGGAGTCAGACTACAAAATACCAAATGCATGATATCAGGCTTAAAACACATATATGCTGTTTTCCTAGCTACAGCACTACTGCTCAACAAAGGTGATGAAATGAAATAATGGTATGTTTATAATGATTGAAGGAGGAGGGACCACTTGAATGGAATTGTTATCCAGAACCCATAAAAGCAAGATGATGACTAAAAACAGCCATACATGATTTGAATCATCTATGGGCAGGCTGTTGTACCCAAGTTGATATCAGTCGACTTGGGTACAGCCAGCATGTCAGCATGTCAGAGTTTCACATGCGATTATTGCCAGCGGCCAGCAGGGACAGATCCCTGTGCCCACCCCTCCCTCCCCCCCCCCCCATTACATAGAAATATAGAAAAGTGACAGCAGTAAAAAGACTGAGTAGCCCACCGAGTCTACGTTTTTGTTTTTTTTTTATATACCTTTTGTATTTCTTTCTTGTTTTGGGGTTTTTGTTTTTTTTGTTAGTTGTTTTTGTCTGAGTATCGATCTATGTTTGTCCCTAGCTTGTTTGAAGCCATTTACTATTGACTGAATAACTACCTCTGCTGGAAGTTTATTCCAAGCAACAGCTACTCTTCCAGTAAAATAATACTTTCTAGTTTTGGACAAGTTGAAAAATAATCATAGAAATTATTTTACTGGAAGGGTAGTTGATGCTTGGAATAAACTTCCAGCAGAGGTAGAGAGTCAGTATACAATAAATGGCTTCAAATATGCTTGGGACAAACATAGATTTATACAAAAAAGTTAACGAAAAATAAATAAATAGAAACAAACAACTAACAAAAAGAAACACAAAATGTGTTAAAAAAAAGGGGCAGACTACTCTGTGTTTTTTCTGCCCTCACTTTTCTATATTTCTGTGTAAGGTGAGGCACAGAGAGCTGTGATTAGTAGTGATTATTGCTAGCAGCTATAGCCGCTGGCAATAATCTTGTGTAAAAATCTGACATGCTGGTTATGCCCATGTCGTCGATTGATGGATCAACTTGGGTACAATCAACTTGTCCATAAATGTCAAAGGGTAAAAAAAGAAATTTTCTTTTTTAATATTGCACTTTTTTGAGTGGGAAATGTGCAAATATATATTAAATGTGTAAAAATATTAACAAACAAAACTAATGCAACAAAAATGTCAATATCCATAGTTAATAAAACAGAAACAAAATAATCAGCAGGAAAATAATAGTTGAAAAGACAAGGAGACTAAGGAGTTAATTAGGGCAAATTAATAAGGGGTTAAACAGAGGAACATTTTATTAAAAAACATTTTTTTTTAACTTGTCAGGTTGCTTTAACTGACTTCATCTGCAGATCACCATCAAAGTGTATCCCTTTGATCTGCAGGTGAATGAACAGAAAGATACAAATGTAACAATATGCCACATTGTATCTTTTTATAAAGGTGGTCTGAGCAGTGTTGTTTATAAATACTGATTCAGACTGTTTTTTTATAGCAGTGCAGTCTGGACGTGCTACACACGCGCCCTGTGTACAATGAGGACGCTTTTTTGGGGCATGTGTAGCACACCCAATGTCTGCAACTAGTTAACAGGTGCTATTTTTACACATTTGTACATAATTATTTCTTTATTAAGGTTTAGTCAGATAAATACAAAATATTGCATTTGAATAATATGTAGCCTTTTATGCTGCTAGTAGGGGGAACTGTAAACCCCTTTCATCAATTTATAACCACTTGCCGACCTCCCCATAGCAGATTCACTGCTACAGGGCGGCCGCTCTGCGCAGGATCACTTATATATACATGATCCTGCACTTCCCGATATCAAGCGCGGGTGCGTGCCGGTGGTGACCCACACCCATTGGGATTTTACACAGCGGGAGTTGATCAGCAGGTCCAGCGGACCCGATGTCCGCCCGCACCCGCTGATTGTTCGGTACACTGACAGAATGGCAGCCTGCCATTGTAAACAAGGAAGATTGCCATTCTGTCCATACATAAGGCATGGATCCTGTGTTTCTGTAAAGTAGAGACACCCATCCATGCCTTCCACTAGTAAAAGCACCTCCCCCACTACACTGAAACATTAGCTAGGCACACAGTTAACCCTTTGATCGCTCCTGATGTTAACTCCTTCCCTGCCAGTGTCAGTACAGTGACAGTGCATATTTTTAGCACTGATCACTGTAATAATTTCACTGGTTCCCAAAAAAGTGTCAGTTAGGTGCCTGATTTGTCTGCTGCAATATTGCAGTCCCACTTGTCACTGATCGCCGCCATTACCAATAAAAAAAAACAAATATCCCATAGTTTACAGATGTTATAACTTTTGCGCAAACCAATCAATATACGCTTATTGGAATTCTTTTACCAAAAGTATGTAGCAGAATACATATTGCCCTGAATTGATGTTGAAATTAGATTTTTTACATTTTTTATTAGATGTGTTTTAAAGTAAAAAATATTGTTTTGTTTTTTAAAATTGTCAGTCGTTCTTTTTTTAAAGCACAGAAAATAAAAAATGCAAAGGTGATCAAATACCACCAAAAGAAAGCTCTTTTTGTGGGAAACAAAAGGACATAAATTTTATTTGTGTACACGCCGTACAGTGTTGCACAATTGTCAGTTAAAGTAATGCAGAGCTGTATTGCAAAACATGGCCTGGTCAGGAGGGGGGGGGGTAAATCTTCCGGAGGTTAAGTATTATTAACCACTTCCCGACCGCCGTATGCAAAATGACGGCCAGGAAGTGGCTTAGTTATCCTGACTGGACGTCATATGACGTCCTCAGGATAACAAGGTGCCGCGCGCCCGGGGGGGCACGTATCGCGGCGATCGGTCCTGGGGGAGGTCAGTCTGACCCCCCGCAATACCGATCTCGGTAAAGTGCTTCAATCCGAAGCACTTTACCATGTGATCAGCCGTGACCAATCACGGCTGGTCACAGTGTAACACAGGAAAGCCGTTTATCGGCTTTCCTGTACTCAGGTCTGCAGACCTGAGGAGTGGAGAGCCGATCGGCTGCTCTCCTGACAGGGAGGGTTTGTGCTGATGATTTATCAGCACAGCCCTCCCTCGGATCGCCACCCTAGACCACCAGGGAGCCTGCCCAGGGACCACCAGGGATGTGCCCACCCAGGACCACCAGGGAGCCGACCAAGGACGCCCAGGGAGCCGATCTGGACCACCAGGGAGACCCCCCTAGACCACCAGGTAAGAGAAATAGTGCCCAATGTGGATGGCACCACCTTCAGATGCCACCCTAGACCACCAGGGAATGAGCCCCTATCAGTATATATGCCCACCAGTACCCCTATCAGTGCTTACCAGTGCCCCTATCAATGCATACCAGTGCCACATATCAGTGCCCACCATTGCCACCTATCAGTGCCCATCAGTGCCACCTATCAGTGCCGCCTATGAGTGCCAATCGGTGCTGTCTATGAGTGCCCATCAGTGCCACTTAGCAGTGTCCGTCAGTGCTGCATATCAGTGCCCGTCAGTGCTGTATATCAGTGCCACCTATCAGTACCCGTCAGTGCTGCTTATCAGTGCCGCCTAACAGTGCTCATCATTGCTGCATATAAGTGCCTCATCATCAGTGCCACCTCATCAGTGCCGCCTCATCAGTGCCAATCAGTACTGCCACATCAGTGCCTGTCAGTGTAGCCTCATCAGTGCCCACCAGTGATGGAGAAAATTTACTGATTTACAAAGTTTTGTGACAAAAATAGAGAATTTTAAAAGTAAAGTAAAGTGTTCTAAGTGCATAGTATTGAAGTGGTTAAAGGCAAATAGACTGTCCACTTTGTAAGTGCAGTGGTATTAATTTTCCCCAGAGCTTAGTGAATGTGTTGAAGTGAATGTGGTTTTTATTTTCCTTGCACCTGATTAGGTATTTTTTATTTGTAGCGCATATTCAAACCAGGCCCTTAGGGGCTTGTAGATAGCAGCAGCCCTCCTCATTATTATTATTATTACTATTATTTATTATCTTTGAGTTTATTCCAGTGGTCTGGTTCATGCTATGTCTTTAGTGCAGATTGGTTGTGTATTGATTCTTTACAAAGCAAAGCTTCACCACATTCACTAAGCTCTGGGTAAAATGAGTGCAACTGCACAGTCTATTTGCCTTTAGTAAATCAACCCTAATGACTAATCGCTCATCAAAGGCCTCCTTTCTCAACCTTTTCAACACCGAGGAACCCTTGAAACAATTCTCCGGTCTCGGGGAACCCCGGCTAAAAATCTACAACTCATGATACATTAGTGTGATGTTCAATGTGAAGAATGCTCCTTACACTTGTGGTCATTGGGAAGAATTACCCCTTACAGACAATGATGTCAGTGGGAATTTATCTGAGAGGTAGAAATTGACCATTGCTCAAGGAACCCCTAGCAACCTCTGGAGGAACCCTGGCTGAAAAACCCTGCTCTAAGGTTTCAAAGAGACAGCTAGATTTGAAAGGAAGCTACTTCTTCTATGCTGTCACTTTAGCTAACTCATAGTGCTTTGGGAATTTTTTGTCATGCAGTGCTTATTTGTAATATAAAAAGGCAGTATACATTTACTAGAAAAGCTAAAAAATCACTGTTTTCCCCAGTTAGTGCTGTAAATGATCAAGTTTTTTAATTATTTTGTTTGACGTTAATTTTATAACTAAAAGGGATTGTTTGCAGTGAAGAAGGAGTAAAGTGGATCTTGATCTTAGAAAGAGGAAAAAGGCTGGTTGAGAAAGAAGCAAGGATAGTTAATGTCCTAAAAAATACAGCGTGTCTAACATGCCAGTCCAATAGTTTGTGTGCTAAATAGGACCCTAAGGCGTTATAATTGACTTCACAGAGAGTATTAGTTTATTGAAACCAAACCCGGAATGATGGCTCTATCAATCTTCCAGAAAGGTAATTCTACCACAGACCTCACACAGAACAAGATGTTAGACTCCTGCTGCGTTGGAATGGCATGAGACACACAAAATAAAGAATAGCAGAGTTCAGTTTTGACAATTTATGGAAGCCCATTCCACATCTCGCATTTATAAAAAAAAATTCTATCAACCCGCAACATTCATTAATAATTCCACTTGACAGTTCAATAGAATGCACTGCATTGTGCCAAGAACGGATGTATCTCTACCAATTATATTTTCTTTTCAGTGCATGAATTTTACTACTAAAGGGGGCAGTTCAGGCACCATAGCTATTTTCTTGTACATATTCTACTAAAGCGGAACTTACCCTTAAAGGGGAAGTTTCTCTTTATGTACTTCTTCCCCCCTCCAATACTCTTTTTGGCACATGATCATTTTTTTTTTAGAGGGAGAGTACCTAGTTATGATAGATACCTGCTCCCACTTAGGCGATCTGAGTGGAAGTTCTGCCCCCCTCTCTTTGCCAGCAGCCTTCTGGGACAGGTCCCAGAAGGCTGCGGGACCATTCACAAAGTGCAGCATGGCTCTCACCTGTGCAGTGGGAAGCTGGCTGTTAACCTGCAAGGAGTCACAGTCGGCTCAACACAGTAAACAAGCCGGCACCAGGAACCCAAAGACTGGTGAAGAACCAGCCTGAGTGAGGACAGTGCTGGATCCCTGGACAGGTAAGTGTCCTTTTATTAAAACTCAGCAGCTACAGTATTTGTAGCTGCTGATTTTTATTTTTCTTTCTAGGGTAAAGATCCTCTTCCAATTTAAACAATCCTGTGTTCTATGAAATCACAATAAAGGGAGTCTCCAATAGTCTGGAGCACAGAAATGTGATTTCTGTTAGATTCCTTATTGCTAGACTTCTTCAGTGCACTGGCGTCCATAGACGAGGCAGATTTTATTCTACATATCATGTGATCAATACTGTTTTTTGTTCACTTGCACAGATGAAAAAGCTGTACAAACTCGGAACAAAACAATATATATTTTTTTGTTTTTTGTCAGTTAACTGCTCTTCATTCAGAGGTAGCAAGCGCCTGTTAACAAGTGGCATTCCAGTATCACTGCTGCTCCCTTTCTGGTTTATACTATAAGGCACCAGTGGTTTTGAAGGTTTGATCAGGAAGGTGCTAAACCGTATCAATACTGGACTGGCTTCACTGAGTAACCCTTTTATGGCAAGGGTGTAGTGACTGCTTGCACATTCAAACAAGAGAAACCTTATATGGATTTATTCACAGTTTTGGGATTTTCATACATTTACGTTTCTGTTGGAGAGGGAACTAGCGCAAAGCGCATTTTACTATTTTAGTGTTAAGTGTAGCTAGCTCCTGGTCTTTTTATTGACAGACTGATCATGCTATTCACATATTCCATAGACCAGAGTTGTACACTGCTTTCCATATGAATGTTTACTTTCCTGGACCTAAGCATAATGAAAAAAGTCTTTATGCACTAAAGGAGCAAATAATGATTCCAAACGTCTGTAATTATTTTTCCAAAATAGAAAAAGACACGCGTATGCATTAAAAATATTATAAATATCTCTTTGGAATGGTTCAGTTATCCATGGGCAAAAGATGGTGGAGATGCTTAAGATGACCAATTTGGATATCTTTCTGTTAAAATGTGGAACTTGGCTGTCTTCTGAAAGCGATCTTATATCTGCCCAAAATGCTCATGTCAGTAGGCCTTAGGTGTTTTGTATTTTTAGTTATTTTTAATTGCTCTAATTTTGCACCTAAAATGTACACCAATTTTCAGCCACCCATAGACAAAGATTATTGTTGCTCAACCCTGATTGAACTGGTGGATGTTCTGAATGTTTGTTGTCTGCCAAAGACCTTCAAAGTCAACCATAGTAGTCTTCTCTTAGTGCTGAAAGAAAATAGCTAATGTGGACTTTTTTTTACCAGATATTAAAGATAAGAGCCATTCTGAGAAGTCTTTGAGTTCTGAAAATTTCAGTAGTAATAGTCCAGAACAGGGGCATCGGTACCAATGACCATTCTGCCCACATCAAAGATTAGACAACTCATTTCACAACTAAATTATTAAAAAAAAAGTTCCAGGAGTAGGGCCTCAGGTAGCCAGATACAGTATATTACAAAAACAACAGATATTAAATGGAAAAAAAAAGCTGCACTATAAATGGTTAACCATTTACATTAAGCACATACCTGGTACACTGGCAGGCCAACTGAGCTCCCCCTCCGATTTCACTCAATGAGAGCTTCGTTTAAGGTATTTAGGTGGCCTTGTTCTTTTTTTTGAATTTCAAGCTGCTCATCATCACTCAGAAATACAGTTTGAGTTGTCACTTGCCTGGCGGAGCAGACTTTTGAGGTTGTGGAAATCCTACAAAAAACTAAACATTTGGTGAATTGAGGTGTAATTGGAAATGTATTTGTGATCTAAATGCCCTCAGACACAACAAGCTCACAGCCATGCTACTATTATCTAGAGATAACAGCAATAAGAACTAAATATCCACCCTGCCCAATAAATGGTCAGAGGGCAGACTCCTACCTATTAGTACAAATTAAATGTTTGCCTGATTTGACCAAAAATATTGAACTACTTTTATAGGCAACGTCTTCAGTATAGTTAGAAACAAGGAAATTGTAACACTGACACATTTGTTATTGTCCAAATTCAAAGTTACACAATGAAACCATGATTTTTAGAGGGAAAAAGTAGCATTTTAAGACTGATATCATTCCAGTTATCCTGTTTATAAGACATATAGAACAGGCTGACTTGTGTATTGGAATTGAGTTTTAAGTTACAAATCCCTTTATAAGGTACATGGCCTTATACATATATTATATTTGTATTGCTATTTTATGTCCAATATCTCAAAAAGTTCCGATCAAACTACCGTGCTATATAGTTCACAAAACCAATTTAATTCCCTATAGATGGCATTTGCATTGCACAATAATACAACAAATACTTTAAGCTTTCTGCTCAACAACACTTCACGTACAGAAAAGTTTATCAAACCAAATAAGCTAAAAGGGGCAAGAGAGGAACCCCTATTGAGAAAATTCCACAGTAGGAATTTCAAGACTAGGATCAAACATTCTAATCAAAAGCATGCATATTTTACCCACCTGCATATTGTTTGTTCTTCTGCTTCTTGATGTTAACATTTGAAAGCCTACCATGCATCCCTAGAAACAGAAAATACAAAGCCTGTTTAGAGCGCAAATTAGGGGTAAATTCCAGTAATAAGAACACAAATAATACATGTTACTTTTTCATTAATCAAAGAAGAAATAAGCATTGTGTCTTATGTGTTGCAGTTTATTGTTGTCTGCCATGTTTCTTTTTATTTGTAAGCCAAAGAATAGTAAATAGTAATTATTTTCTAATTTTTACTTGCAGATTTTCTCAGTTACTAACAACACAGAATGTGCAAAGATCCTAGAAGAAATCAAGTGTGCTTACTGTTCACCACATGCTCAGAACCTCTTCCACCAACCAGAAAAAGTGGACACATTTGACAGACAACTGGTTCTACCTACCTTGTGCAAGGATTACTGTAAAGAGTTCTACTACACATGTCGGGGACAGATACCAGGTAAGAGCATTCTCTAGGGCAAAGTCAAGTGGAACTCATTTTTAATGAGTAGTCTGCTCCAGCAAATGAAAACTATTTTTGGCCACTTACACATCTGGTCACATTGGTCAGTGTAGCTTCTAGTGATAGGGTGGCAGTGGTGCTCTATTGCTTTTGAATCCACAACAAAATTGCTACTCTCGTGTAGGCTATGCCTTCCTGTGTTAAGAGTGCAATGAGAAGATGTTGCAGGGGGCATGGCTATCAGCATTGTCACTGCTGATTCAGAAGTCTGTAGCTTGTCAATCAATGCTTGGCCACACTTTGCACTGCCCACTGCTTTTTGAATTGACAGCACTGGTTCTGTTGAAACCATCTCACTGTGAGCTGCAGTGTCTGGACAGAGGAGCACATGAGACAAATACAAGAGGATTTGGCTTAGTCAAGAAGGGTAAAGGAAGAGGTTTGTTCATGAGGCTTGTGCAGCAAATAGTAACTGGATTTGGAACTTGTTTAGACTTTCATATAAAGGCCTTTAGATGTACAGTACAATAACAATTTGGATATGCTCAGTTTCCATCTCAATGATAGTGATCATCAGGATGAGCAAACTGGGGCAATGAAGACAGGGACAGCTAAGAAAACCTGAGGGTCATAAACCTTCCCCATTCCTTCCGAAACTACATTTCAGCTTTAGATATGCATTGTTTTTTTCATTCTGTATGATTTATTATTCATGATTATGTATTATTTTTATGTTTGAACTATGTACCCATGTGATATGTGACAAGCATTTTACTTAGTAGGATGGCCACATTTACTGCTCTTCTTCCCAAATACAACTTAGGAGACTTAAGGAATTATTACTGCTTCCCATTTTCTTCAGAAGTCTAATGCCAGTCATGCATTATATGTAAGCTGAAGAGATTATTCTGCTTTTGGGTTTCGCATCCACTACTTAAAACAAAGAGGGAAGGACCTAAATAAACGTTGTTCATTTTTAATGCATACGGACAGTGGTGGCATCAAAGGAAAACGTGGTTCCTACATAGTTCCCAGCAGTAATATTGCTTTGTGTCCCATCTAATGGCTACATAAGGCTTTCTGTTGGCTGCACTGGTTCAAATAGAACAACAAACGGGTAGTTAAAATTAGGTTGTCTGTTCGAGGAGAAGGCAGAGCCAGTCGTATAGTAACCGAGCAGTGTCTACTGCTTTTCCTTTATTTAAAGTGTTACTAAACCCAGGACTCTGCATTCACTATATCTGGTCTCCCACAGTACACAGAACATGGAAATGCAGTTATGTTAGTAACTATAAACTGCTAAATACCTTTTCTCATCAGCAGTTTAAAGCAGTCTTGTGACTTCTATCAGTGTCTGATTGATTACTGGTTAAAGCTTGTTGGAGGAGTTTTCATTCTCCTGTGATTGTCCTATGAGGCTGCAGGACCCCTGCCTTTCTGTCTGAACAGTGCTGATTGACCCTGTGCTGATCACATGCACCCTGCCAAAAAACTCTCTAGCAATACACACCAGACTGAATATGTGCAGAGTGCCTCCAAGGCTCTGTTCTATCAGCAGATGGATTGGGGGTTGTGGAAGAAGGGGATGATCAAAGAAGACAGGATCAAACAGCCTTTTTACACAATGCAGAGGATTAACCCCTTAGGTTCCACAGTGAGTATAACAAGTATGCTTTACTGCATATACAGACTGATTTTACTGTTGTGGGTTTAGTAGCACTTTAAGCTAGCCATACACATATAGATTTTTCTTTTGGTTCAGTCTACAGGCTAAAACCATTCTAAACAGTGCTGATGGACAAATCTCTTGCTGCAGCTATTGTATTGTGATAGCTGACTGCGCAGGCTGGCAAAATTCCTGAGCAATGCTTGCATCTGATTGGACGCAAACACTATTTGGCCACATTTTGTTACCCAACTTCTTTTATTTTTTCAATGAAAGGATGTCATCCAGTAGGTTGGCAACAGGGCCACCCATGGAGTAAATTGCAGTCCCTGTATGGACGGCTTAAGAAACGTTCATATCTGCTGAGCAATCAAATCAACATCACAGATCGGCATACACTTCTTACAGACTTTATATTCTGAATGTGTTAATGGTTACATGGTTTTGCAGTTGGTTGCAGTCTCATTTGTATGAAAACAACTGGAGTTCTGTTATGATCAACCAGTATGCATTTTTGTTGTAAGAGCATTAAGATTCAGATAAGTTATTACTCCTCGTGTTATGAGAACATAACCCTCCTATGGGATTCTAGCTTCAAGTGTAAGGTGTACGAATTGCTTTGTATTTAGTGGATGCACAACCACCAACTGATGTACTAAGATGTACCAATGTTTTTTCCACAGCTCCAGAAGTGAGCTTACAGTATGTCTCCATGAAATATGAATGTTACATTTAGTTGCTGGTGGTTATGCCATTTACATCTAAGTTAAATATCTGTCTATGTATACAATGCTATTAATACCTTGCAATATACAGAAGGTCATTTCTGATGTAGTGGTTAGGTTTATTGAAAACTTCAACAACAGCAGATACCTTTTGGACTTTTATGGATAAATACATTAAACAATGAAGCATACTTAAGAGAAGACAAATGGAAGTCCATATACAGTAGATATACAGTAGGCAATGGAATAATACTGTGTTTGCTTATGTGTGCATAACTATTTTTTAAATAAGTTAATCCAAACCTCTAATGTCAGGAAAAAACAATAAACCAACACTTTTAGAGAAGAGCAGGCCCCTGTCTCTTCACGTAAGTGTCCAACACCCTACCTCCAGAAGTTAGTAAATCCCCCCTTTGTAAATGGTACTTCGTAGACACATGGCCATTACACCCCAAAGTGTAGTTCTTTATGTCTAATGAAACTATTTTGGGAGGTCATTGTGCCACATAGGAGGAAGGGGAATTTCACTTTTGTATTCGTTTATATAAGTTTAAAGTGATATTAAAGTCAAAATAAAAAAAAGAATGTGTATATATATATATATATATATATATATATATATATATATATATATCATACGTGTCATACTTACCTGTTCTGTGCAGTGTATTGGCACAGAGCAGCCCCCGATCCTCCTCTTCTCGGGACCCCAGCCGAAACTCCTGGCCCTTTCCTTCTGCCAAGTGCCCCCAGAGCAAGCAGCTTGCAATGGGGGAACCCGAGCAGGCTCCCTCCCAAGCCATGGCTCTGTGTGTCCATTCACACACAGGGCTGAGGCTCGGCCCTACCCCCTCTCTCATCTCATTGGCTTACTGGCTGTGATTGACAGCAGTGGGAGCCAATGGCGCCCCTCTTGCTGTCTCAACCAATGAGAAGGGACAGTCCCCGGAGAGCCGAGGCTCTTGTGCACATCGCTGGAGGAAGATCGGGCTTAGGTAAGTATTTAGGGGAGGGGGGGCGCTACATAGAGAAGGTTTTTTACCTTCATGCTTGGAATGCATGAAGGTAAAAACCTTCAGCCTTTACAGACACCTTAATCTTTCAATTGGATCATTTAAATGTGAATTTCTTAAAGTGGTTCTAAAGCCTTAAGGTTTTCCACCTTATTGCATTCTATGCATTAAAATGCAAAACCTTCTGTGCTGCAGCGGCCCCCAGACCCTCCCCCTTTCCTTACCTGAGCCCATCTGATCCAGCAATGTGCATGGGTGCAGTGGCTCCCGGCACTCTCTCTCCTCATTGGACTGATTGATAGGAGAGGAAGCGATTGGCTCCTGCTGTTGTCAAGCATATCCGGTGACACAGGAGTGAGGGGCGAGGCCGAGTCCTGCTGTCTGTGTCAACTCGGGAGAGAGCCAGTAGGAGTGCCCCCAGGTAAAGTGACTTTCCGTGGGGGTACACGATGAAGAGGAGGGTCCTGGAGCGCTGGTGGTGGACCCCAGAAGAAGAGGATCTAGTCTGCTCTGTGCAAAACCATTGCACAGAGCAGGTAAGTATAGGCATGTTTGTTTTTTTGTTTTTTTAAACTGAAGGTTTAAAACCACTTTAAGATAATATGCTGTTGATTGTACATGATCATGACAAACTATGTTTATTATCCACACCTAAAAATATTAACTATTAAGTAATTATTCAGTGTTTAAATTTTAAGTCTGAAAAATTGTTGGGTACTAAGGGTCAAAATGGTAAAAAGGGTCAAATGGAGGAGAACTTCTCAGACAAGTTCATCTAGGTGTTTAGGCAATCAGACATATATTCTGGTGTTCTATAAATATACGAAGCCCATTCTTCCAATGCACCTGCTGGTGATGCTGGAACACTGTTTTTGTAGTCTCCTATAGGCACAGAAATCTGATGTACATGTCATTATTAGGATATTTTTCAGATCCACCAATCAGATTAAAAACTTCTTTGGAATGTAATTGGCGAAGTTGGAAGCTCCTACTCCCCTCTTCCTGACCCTCTGTGGAGTTTTGTGTGCTGTAGAGGCTGTGAGTTACAGAAAACCCAGAATAATTGAGTAAACTAATATTTTAGCATAGCTGCAGTGTGCATAAATGCATTGGTAGCTCACTGATTGATTTTACATATTGCCTAGAATTGTTCTCTAAACTAGCATGTGAATTCATTACAGGTTCACTTAACTGCAACCTGTATTTGGCCTGTTTGAGATGCATTTGCATTCCTATAGACTTGAATGAGTAGAGAAGCAGTTCTAAAAGGAATACAAAACCCATCAACACTGACCCTTGAAGGGAAACTAGCAATGATATTCCCTGTAGTTCTTATAGAATGGGGTTTTTCTTGGAAACACTTAAAAAAACAGTAGACAATGAAAATACTTGCCAGGGGACCCAGTGCAAATTGCACTTGGTCCAATTTAAATCTGTGCAGGAGTTTTCAAAAAAAAATATTAAAAAATATTACTGTCACTACTGACTGTACAGTAGCTCCACCCTAGGCTGAAGCTCAAATTATGGGCATTCCACCCAAAGCTAATATTTCAGGTTTACATAGCTGCTAAAAATCTAAGTTGCTGGCTTCTTTTATTTCCCAGAGACTCAGTAGCAAGATATCCCTATCAGAATGCAAAGTTTCCCCACCTAGGGCAATATAAAGCCATATGATGACGTAATGGCCATGATGAATTCTCCACAATGAGGGTTTGAAAAATAAGTGGAGATTCCAGTTGTTAGAGCGTGACATTCAGTATTACTGTGGGACACGGGGCAGCCCCAATCTTCCTCTTCTTAAATCTCTGGTCAGTGCTCCTGGCTTCTACCCCTGCCGAGTGTCCACCATAGCAAACTCATGAGGACATGCTCCTGAGCCGGCTCTGTGTGCTCCCTCCTCATTGGCTGTGTTTGACAGCAGCAGAGGCCAATGTCTCCGAGGGAGGGAGAGAGCCGCTATCCTCATGCACATCACTGCATTATCTGGCTCAGGTAAGTATAACGGGGGGAGTTGCACTTAGAAGGTAAAAGAGAGAATGCTCCTACGGGCGTCACATCCGGCGCTGTCAAAGGACAGAACAAACAAGGGAGAACCGGGAGAGAGCCGGACACCGGGCGGAGGGAGAGCACCGATCACCGGGAGGATCTAAACGCATGAGTTGGGGGACCCTAACGGTGGTCGGATGAGATCTATTCTGATTGACCCTAGTATTTCTGGTGAGCCTCAGTGTGTGCACAATTTACACGCGGTGACACTGGTGGAGGATTTTTTCCAGACTTGATGGAATATAAGTCCGGGAGCATTTGATTGAACTGTATTAGAGAGGGTTTCTCTTTATACGAAGGACTGTCAACGGCTCTGGACTGGATTAGCACTTGCACTTTATACACTGTGTTTGCTTTGTATGAGATTTTTTTCATAAAATATGCACTTTTTGATGAAGGTGCGCTGCTGAAAACATTCTTTATAAGTTTTCCATTCATGCATATATTCACTTTAAGCAGCAGCACTTTTATATACCCAATTATTAGATGTTGTATGTGATTGGTATTTAACCCTTAGAGCACAAATATTTTGAGTGCGGTGTTTTGTTTTATTTAAGAGAGAGAATGCATTAGGGTAAAAAGAAAAAACCTTCAGCCTTTATAACCACTTTAATTTAACCCACTAGCGGCTACCCTATTTTTTTTTTTTTTTGTGGATATATATATATATATGTATATATATTTGCATATATGGATTTTTGACAGGATATTCACTTACAATGTATGATATTTTCAGCACATGCAATTAATGGGTCACTTTGCACCCTGAAGTGTTGTTTAACTTTGAAGGGATTAAAGACCATTCAGAGTTATTTTACAAAGATCAAAGGCAAAAAAAATCAAGTGGATAATTTAACATAATTCTTGCATTTTGCTCAACAGAGAAATACAATACCTGTCGTCACCAAGGTTAATTACAGTTTACACCGAGTCATAGGAGAGGCTTCCATATTGCAGTACCTTTTAATATTACTTTACAATAAAGTCTATTTGCACAGTTAGTTTAAAGTGACACTAAGCCCGGGTTCACACTGCTACAACATGAAAGTTGTGCGATTTCCAATCTGACTTTACCCTGCAACTTCAGCCTGACTTTGATCCGAATGTGACTTTTTACACCCTATTGTATTGAAGTTGTATTAAAGTTGGGCCAAAGTAGTGCAGGAACTTTTTCTAAAGTCTGAGCGACTTGTGTCCAATCAGTTAAGATGGCTCTCATAGGAAAACATTTAATTCGACATGTCATGCAACTTATGCTGTCACAAGTCGGATCCCATGTCGCACCGTGTGAACTGTGCCTAAAGTCTAAGAGCCCTTTCACACTTATATGACTTCAATATTGTGCAATTTCCATCCCGATTCAACAGTACGACATCATACAACTTAGATGCGATTTTAACGTGATTTCAGCGCAATTTGAGATCTGTACGACTTTGTTGCAACTTTGGCACAATGAAAACATACATGCTTTTGCTTACAAAGTCGTACAGAAATAGTACTGAAATCACATTTATATTATTTAGGGGTTAACATTGAAGTCTGTGGACCTCAAGTTGCATCAAAGTTGGGCCAAAGTAATGCATGGACTACTTTGAAGTCAGTGCGACTTGAAGTCGTACAGATATGAATGGTTGTCATTAGAAATCATGGAGAATGACTTGAAACCTGAATAATATAGATGCGATTTCTGTACTACTTCTGTACGACTTTGTAATATGTTTTGAGTGTGCCAAAGTTGCAACAAAGTCGGACCAAAGTCGTACCGATCCGAAATTGCTGCAAAATTGCTGTAAAATCGCATTGCACAAGTGTGAAAGGGGCCTAAAGGTTTTTTACCTTCATGTATTTTATGCATGGAGGTAAAAAACCTTCAGTACGAAAAACCTGTCTCCTGCTAGCATGCTGCAGAGTGGGGCCCTTGCTCTCTGTAGAAGCAGTGGTCTCTCTGCAGATGTTGGAAGAGCTCCCTGCTGAGTCATTTATATTACTATCACTATCAGGAAGCATTAGCTTTGCTAAAAGGTGAAAGCTCTAGTGCTGACTCAGGAGAGTGTGTGTTTTACCTATGCAAAGTTTCCAGGAAGGGTGTTTTAGTGTGCACGAAAGGTACAGGTGCCTCATCCAGCCATGCTGCCTGTTCTAAAGAACCTGGTTGATTCTGCCTGTTCCTGTGTCCCCTATGTAAACTGACCACTGCAATCATGGCTGCTGATCCATGATATCGTGGTCAGTTTACATGACTCTTTCATCCCGCTGCTCCCCTCTCTCCCCCTCCCTTCCTGCCTGTCTGCTCAGTCTGTGTGTCAGCTGTCTCCTCCATGCCCCATCCCTCTTGTCTCACCGCTATAACTGTAATATTACTAGTAATAAAACATATAACCCCTAGATGCTGCACCTGTGCCTTCTGGTTGCATGAAAATGCAGGGATCTGATGCACAGGGTTCATAACACCAGGCTGTTTCAGAAGGGCACGTTGCATGGCTTGGTGCACTCCAATGCTATTCATTGTAAATGGCACCCAAACATGCATTCAAAGCACGTCCTGTGCATTATGCAGTGATAAAATGCAAACAGTGCCTATTTTCTGTACATTGAAGTTTTTTTTCCATAAAGCTGATTCAGTGTGTCACAACACACGTTAAAGCACAAAAACATGTGCACCCTGTGTTATGGTATGAACTGCCCCTTGCTGTTAACAAAGCACACTGCGCCACATAAATCGTATTATTTCAGTTAAAGAGATTCTGAAGGCAGAACGTTTTTTTTTTACCTTTATGCATTCTATGCTCTCTTAGCTCTTTCTCTCCTCACTGGCACAGACACAGCAGTGGGAGCCATTGGTCAATCAAAGCCAGTGAGGAGGGAGTGGGGGGCAAGGCAGAGCCTCTCTCTGTGTTGCAGCGGGACCCAGAAAGAAGAGAATCGGGGCTGCTTTGTGCAAAACCATTGCGCCGAGCAGATAAGTATCATATGTTTGGTTTCTTTTTAAAAATATTTAAAGAGGTTATAATCCGCTGGGTGCTTTTTTTTTTTCCAGACCTGCAATTTGCTAGCATGCATCGCATACTAGCACATTATGTGAAATGTATCTGAAAACTAAGAATTCCAGTGATGTGAGCTCATCGCTGGAGGCTGCTTCCATCTTCACCCGTCTTCCTTTCCGGGTCTGCGGACTCCGGCTATGTGACTCTCTGGAGCCGCGATGACGTCACTCCCGCGCATGGGATTCTGATGGAACAGGCCGAGTGCCCGTTCTTTCAGAGCGCATGCGCCTTATTATAGGCTTACCTATAGGTACAAGCACCATATGAAGGTTTACAACCACCTTAAACCTTTACAATCACTTTAATGCATTGAATTGAAGTGTTACTAAACCCAATAGCCTGCATTCACTATATCTGGTCTCACACAGAACATGGAAATGCAATTATTTTAGTAAATTTAAACTGCTAAATACCTTTTCTCATCAGCAGTATATAGCAGTATTGTGACTTTTATCAGTGTCTGGTTGAGCACTGGTTAAAGCTTGTAGGAGGAGTTTTCATACTGCACTGGCTGTCCTATCAGGAGTCAGGACCCCTGACCCTCTGTCTGGACAGTGATGATTGGCTCTATGCTGATCACATTCACTCTTCTAAGAAAAAAAAACTCTAGCAATAAACAGCAAACTGAGCATGTGCAGCCTGACTACTAACTCTGTCTTATCGGGACATATTTTTGAGTAAGTGGAATAAGGGGAGGATCAGAAAAAACAGAATCAAACAGCCTTTTTACACAATCCAGGGGATTAACCCCTTAGGTTCCACAGTGAGTATAACAAGCATGCTTTACTGCATATACAGACTGATTTTACTGTTGTGGATTTAGTAACACTTTAAGGCCTCATACACATGGGCGTATCTTTAAAAATAAGCAAAACATCGGGCCCGACGTCAAGGAAAAAAAATTGGCATTTTTCGGCGTTATGCATCGGCGTTAGTGAATGTTAGTGAGCGTTAGTGAGCGTCGGCGTCAATAGGCGTTTTTTAAAAAAAAACATCCCTCTGCTATTTTTCAACCTAAAAACGTCGGCGTCAAAAAACGCCGGTACAATATTAGTTGGCGTTTTGCGGCGTCGGCGTCAAAAAAACGCCAAAACGTTACAGTCTCAGAACGCGATGGCTGTGGGTTCCACTTTCAGCTCACTAACGCCGATGCCATCTACTGCTCAAAAACGCAGACATTTTTATGGGGCCATTGAGTAACATGGAGAGCTGCAAAAAACGCCAGAAAACGCCGGCGTCAAAAAACGTCTGTGTGTATGAGGCCTAAGGAAAAAACCTCCTTTGTTCTGCTCCTTCCCCAGCCTGCCCTTGTACTTATCTGAGCCTGATCTTGATCCAGGACTGTGCCCGAGAGCAGCTCTCGCCACTCTCTCCCTCCCCACTGGAGGCAAGAGCCATTGGCTCCTGCTGCTGTCAGCCACAGCCTGTGAGGAGAGAGCGTGTCATTTGACACACACAGCACGGCTCAGGATCAAACCCACAGGAGTGTCAGCAGCACTCATCAGAGGGGTGGAGCCAGGAGCATCGGTGGGGGACCTGAGAAAAGAACGACTAGGGCTGCTCTGTGCAATGGCATGACATGTTTGTTATTAAAAAAAATCCCTTTACAATCACTTTAACCTACAGGTAAGCCTATAATAATGCTTACATGTAGGTTCCCTGCATATCTACTAAACCTGCATGGTTTAGGAGATATACAGTGTACTGTGATGTGCCTCTGTCATCTGGCACGTGCGCAGTGAAAAAACGGCCTCCATGTTGTTCCTTCACTGAGATCGTGCTGCGATTGGCGGCTCACGTGTGCATGCGTGAGAGTGAGGTCACGCGACTCCGGTCAATCACAGAGCCGGAGATCGCAGCCCTGGAAGGAAGAGGGGCAGAAGATGGACGCGGCCTGGAGCAAGGACATCAGGGGACAGCGCGGGTTTCCAATACAGGTAAGTGACACATAATGGGCTAATATGCAATGCATACTAGCCCATTATGGGTAATGATGAGGAAGTAAAACCCATCAGGGTTTACTTCCTCTTTAAGGATTGCTGTGTTTCTCAATATGCTGGAACTCTTGGCAGTGCAAGATCTGTCTTCTTAAATAGAAATTTTGTTTACTCTTAAAACAAATCATTTTGCAATAAAATCGATACTCAGTTATGTGGTGGAAAGGGTTAAAGCAATACGTGAGAATACGGTATAGATGAACACAGACAGGAGCCAGCGCTGCTGGAACTTCACTCCCCAGATCAACATATGTGGTGACGAATGACAAATTTATTTTTCTACAAAGGCTGTGTATATGTAAAACTGCTGAAGTGCATCAAGATGTCAAGTGCTTTTTGTGACCACCCAGGCTGCTCTGAAGGATAACCAGATGAAAGCATAACTCTAGCACTGTACAGAGCCATGCTGCTCTGTGCTGGAAGAAGACAGGCCAGCGATCACATGCTACACAATCAAGGGGAGTCAGATGCTAATAATTAGAGATAACAAAAATAGACGTATGCATGGGAGCTGGAGCTTTTTTATATATATTTTTCCCTTTCATTTTCAATATCATACCGATAGTTTTCATTACACTATTTAATTGTGAAACTCCATAAATGATAAATAACTACTACAGTTTGCTTCTAGCGTAGCTCCCAACTGTCCCTGATTTCTAAGGACTGTCCCTGATTTGAAAGTCCCTCTGTCCTCCTCATTTGTCCCTCATTTTGGTCTGATCTATATAGCTGTATATAAAATGCACTATTTATCTTTGAGTGTTTCCCAGTGCTAAACCTTTCATCCAATTTCTAAATTGCTGTGATTGTAAATATCAGAAGCCAATATAAAGGAATAGTAGTTTTTTAAAAAAAAGCACTTGTGGGTTTAACGAATCAATCTTTTGTATAATTCTCCTTTAAGGGGGCGTGGCAGGGGGTGTGTCCTATGCTTACATACTTTTAATAATAATAAGTATCCCTCATTCCCATCTCAATAAGTTGGGAGGTATGGCTTCTAGTAATCTCAAGTTGAGATTTTAATAGAGCAATACTGGATGTATCAAATGAATCGTTTTAGACAACCCATTGTGTTAAATTCAAGTGATTGGCAGATACACAACACTCCTTTTTTTGCATTAAATAGCTGGCAATCACCTTTCACATCAGAAGAGAAATGGGCACTTTAGAAAAGCACTGGCGTTCCTTGATTCTTATATTTAATGTATAACAAACAGGCAGAGGGCAGTGCAGCACAGCACAGATGTTCCTGCCTTAATAGAAAATCCAGACAAGTAATATGTCATTGAACTGCTAATGCTGGGAAGGAAACAGAAATTCCTCTCACTATGATTTTAATCTGTGTTTTACTGAATAGAAACAAGACACCTTTCACACTTGTGGCCTGAGAGCAGCCTCCTGTCATATGGTTCTGCGCTGTGCAAGCTGCCGGCCTCATTTACATTGCTGCTGGTAAATGGACGTTTAGAGGCATTTGGGCGTTTTTTTCAGCTGCCCCTGAACTCTCCTCTATGTTATCTTATCAGTACATTTATACAGAGTCATTTAACTGCTTCCCGGCCGCGCGCCGTCTATTCACGGCGGCAGTCGGGGAGCTGGGCGCGAATCGCCGTAAATAAACGGCGATTCGCATTTTGGCCACCAGGGGGTGCGCCGCACTCCTGAGGAGTGTGCCCGCGGCTCGGGCGGACCCGATGTCCGCCGGCGAGCCGCGATGAGCGGCTACAGGAAAAAGAAGGGGAACCGCCGATGTAAACACGGCGGTTTCCCGCCCTGTCAGTGGGGCATGGGTGATCTACTGATCCCTGTCACTGGGATCAGTTAGATCTCTCATGCCCATGTTAGCCCAACCCCCCCACAGTAAGAACACACCCAGGGAACACAGTTAACCCCTAGCTCTCCCCCCCAGGTTAACCCCTTCACTGCCAATGACATTTATACAGTAATCAGTGGACATTTAAATTTCTGATCGTTGAATAAAGGTCATTGGTCCCAAAAAAGTGTCAAAAATGTCCGACATGTCCGCTGCAATATCGCAGTACCGCTAAAAATCGCAGATCGCCGCCATTACTAATAAAAAATAAAAAAAAAATAAAAACCCCAGAAATGAATTCTCATCATCCGTAAACGCGGCCACTTTTGCGCAAACCAATCAATAAACGCCAATTGCGATTTTTTTTTATCGCAAATATGAGGAAGAATATAAATCGGCCAAAAACGGTGAAAAAAAATGTTTTTTTATATTTTTTTTTTGGATTTGAATTTTAGCAAAAAGTAAGAAATTTGGGTTTTTTTGCAAATGGTCGCTCTTCTTTTGTTTATAGCGGCGATCAGAAATGACGCAGAGGCGATCAAATACCACCAAAAGAAAGCTCTATTTGTGGGAAAAAAAGGACGCAAATTTTGTTTGGGTACAACGTCGCACGACCGCGCAATTGTCCGTTAAAGCGACGCAGTGCCGAATCGCAAAAAGTGCTCTGGTCCTAAAGCTGCAAAACCTTCCGGGGCTGAAGTGGTTAAGGTTGTTTCCAGGCAGTTGAGTTTAAAGGCTTTTTTTGGAAAGCAAAAAAATGGGTTCAGACGCCAGTTCAGAGGCAATTGAAACGCCAAAACAGCTTGTAAACGCACCTAAACGAGGTAACTCGTGTCTAGGACCGTTTCGTTCACAAGCGTTTCTATTTAAAAAAAAAAAAAAACGATCCTAGACGCGAACGCGGCATGCAAAACGGCCATTTTAGACGCCGGCTTCTAGCTATCAAAAAAAATTGTTCAGGGGAGGTTTAAATAGCATCCCATGTAAATGGAGCCTAACATTTTCTAGGCACAGATATGGACACCAGCAAGAATTTTTCAGCTGTTATGAGATGAACAGCTCTTCTGAATAGAAGTGCATTGACTTTTGCAACAGAGTGGCTGTGGTACAATATACAAATGAATCAAGTATTCTTGATGCTCTACATCTACAGTATAATATATTAGTTTGCCAGAAATGAAGGTTCTTCATTTACCTGGGTTATATACAGTATATGGAGTATGTCCAGTTTCTCCCACACAAACAACTGTAGACAGGCTACCATTAGCCACAAGAACCACTTCCTAGAACCTTTCTGATATAGTACAAGTGGCTGGTAACCAACCACCTGGGTGATAACTGCAAACAGGCAATAGTCCAACAAAAGTACTCCCAGAGGAGGGCAGTCTTATCATTATCATTCATCTTAAAGCGGAGTTCCACCCATGTAAAAGTCAGCAGCTACAAAAAGTGTAGCTGCTGACTTTTAACAATCGGACACTCACCTGTCCCTTGCTCCAGCGATGCGGTCGCCCGAGGGCTCTCTCTTCGCCCTCTCCCCTTGGCGGCGCCGGAATCATAAGTGTGGGCACCCGGCTTTGGCTGCGCCTTGTGAATGGCCGGTGTATCTTCTGGGACCTGTGACGTGTCCCAGAAGATCACTGAGAGGGAGGGGGGAAGGTGGACTTCCTTCCCTGAGCCGCGGCGCCATGGGAGGAAGTGGACCTGGGACCCTGTGAAAACAGGGTCCCTGGTCACCCCCCCAAAAAAAGACATGTCAATTGTGCCATATCGGGGGTCACCTTCCATTAAAGCGGAATTTCCACTTTAGAGTGGAACTCCGCTTTAAAGTTTTTCTAAAGGTACAAGTTTTTTTACCTCAATGCATTTTATGCATTAAAGTGATTGTAAAGTCTTGTTTTTTTTTTTTTTAGTTAAAATAACAAACACGTTATACTTACCTACCCTGTGCAGTGGATTTGCACAGAGCAGCCCAGATCCTCCTCTTCTCAGGTCCCGCTTCAGCTCTCCTGACCCCTCCCTCCTGTTGAGTGCCCCCACAGCAGGCAGCTTGCTATGGGGGCACCCAAGCTGAGTCACAGCTCCCTGTGTTCATTTAGACACGGAGCTGTGGCCCGGCCCCGCCCCCTTTCTCTCCCCATTGGCTGGCTGACTTTGATTGACAGCAGTGGGAGCCAATGGCGCTGCACTGCTGTCTGAGCCAATGAGGAGAGGAGTCCTGGGCAGCCAAGACATTCCTGCAACATCGCTGGATCCAGAGCAGTGGTTCTCAACTCCTGTCCTCGGGACCCACTAACGGGCCAGGTTTGCAAGATAAGTGAAATACTTTACAGGTGATATTATTTGCTGCTCAATAATTGCAGTATTCTAATCTGCATCTCCCAAAGTTAATACTTAAAATCTGGCCTGTTAGTGGGTCCTGAGGACAGGAGTTGAGAACCACTGATCTAGTGGGACCTCAGGTAAGTATAAGGAGGGCTGCTGCACACAGAAGGCTTTTTATCTTAATGCATAAAAAACCTTCTGCATGCAGCTCCCCCCAAATACTTACTTGAGCTCGATCTTGATCCAGCGATGTGCACAAGAGCAGCGATTCTCTTGCCCCTCTCCCCCCTCATTGGACAGAGAGGCAGCAGTGGAAGCCATTGGCTGCTGTTGTAATAATATTGCTTTTTGGAGCTTAACCACTTCAAGGCCGAGCCTGTTTTTTTGGGTTAGGTGTTCAAGAGTTAAAACCATTTTTTTTGCTATAAAATTACTTAGAACCCCCAAACATTATATATTGGTTTTTTTTCTAACACCCTAGAGAACAAAATGGCGGCCGTTGCAAAACTTTATGTCACACCGTATTTGCGCAGCGGTCTTACAAGCTCGTTAAAAAAAAAAAAAAACAGTTTTATGAGTTAAAAAATAAGACAGTAAAGTTAGGCCAATTGTTTTCCATATTGTGAAAGATAATGTTACACCGAGTAAATTGATACCCAACATGTCATGCTTCAAAATTGCGTCCGCTCGCGGAATGGCGACAAACTTTGTAACATAAAAATCTCCATTGGCGACGTTTAAAAAATTCTACAGGTTAGCATTTTTGAGGTACAGAGGAGGTCTAGTGCTAGAATTATTGTTCTCGCTCTAACGATCGTGGCAATACATCACATGTGTGGTTTGAACACCGTTTTCATATGTGGGCGGGACTTAGGTATGCTGTCGCTTCTGTGCGCGAGCTTGCGGGGGCGGGGCGCTTTAAATTTTTTTTTTTTTGATCATTTGTTTTACTTTTTACTTTTTATTTTTACACTGTTCTTTAAAAAAAATATTTGATCACCTTTAGTCCTATTACAAGAAATGTAAACATTCCCTGTAATAGAAAAAAGCATAACAGGACCTCCTAAATATGATATCTGGGGTCAAAAACACCTCAGATTTCATATTCACAGTAAAATGCCAAAAAAAAAAAATTTGAAAAAAATGTCCAAACAGTCCAAAAAAAAAAAAAAGGACCCTTTATGGCCGCCACACGTCGCTTCCGCCCTGCCATGTTTTGAAGCCTGGTGAACGGCTTCAGCTGCTCACTCGGCTCACGGACACTGGGTCTTACATGTCAAAGTGATCGCCATCACATGAAGGCGTTGGTCCGGAAGTGGTTAACCATTTGCCGACCGTCAACCGCAGGTTGACGGCGACAAGATGGCTCTGCTAGGCAAACCGCCGTCATACGACGGCGGCTGCCAGATCGAGCACTGTGTTCCGGGGGGGCCAGGGAGCGGGTGCGGCGTACTCGATCGTGTGATCACAGCCTTCCTCTATATGGAAGCTATGATCACTATCCTTCCCCTGCTAGGGCAGCCCACACACAGTTAGAACACGCCCAGGGAACACAGTTAACCCTTAGAGCGCCCCCTGCAGGTTAACCCCTTCACTGCCAATGGCATTTATACATTAATCAGTGTATTTTTATAGCACTGATCGCTGTATAAATGCCAATGGTCCCAAAAAAGTGTCAAAATGGTCCGACATGGCCGCTGCAATATCGCAGTACCGCTAAAAATCGCAGACCACCGCCATTAGTAGTAAAAAAATAAATAAATAAATAAAAACCCCAGAAATTAATTCTCATCATCTGTAAATGCGGCAACTTTTGCGCAAACTAATCAATAAACGCCGATTGTGATTTTTTTTTATCACAAATATGAGGAAGAATATAAATCGGCCAAAACCGTTGAAAAAAAATGTTTTTTTATATATTTTTTTTGATTTGTATTTTAGCAAAAGGTAAGAAATTTGTGTTTTTTGCAAAATTGTCGCTCTTCTTTTGTTTATAGCGGCGATCAGAAATGACGCAGCGGTGATCAAATACCAAAAGAAAGCTCTATTTGTGGGAAAACAAGGACGCAAATTTTGTTTGGGTATAACGTCGCACGACCGCGCAATTGACAGTTAAAGCGACGCAGCGCCGAATCGCAAAAGGGGCTCTGGTCCTAAAGTGTGAAATCCTTCCGGGGCTGAAGTGGTTAAAGTAGAACTATGGCTAAAACGTTTTTTTTTTTTTCATTTTGAATAGAGCAAGGGACAGTCATAACCCTTGTCAGATTTTTTTTTTTTTCACCATGCCTGTCCCATTGTGGAGATTTCCCTTCACTTCCTGTCCTATAGCCAAACTGGAAGGGAGAGGAAATCCCTGCAAATTAAGGGAAAACCTTGGGGACCCCCAGGTCACCAGAACTAGTGTCTTTATTGGAAGATTTATTACTTTTTTGGACACAACCCAAAATTTGTGATTTTCTTTTACTTTCAGTAATAATGATAAACAAGACAATTAGAGAGGGTGAATCTCTCTAACGGGGCACAGAAAGCAACAAAAACTGACCAGCGTTCTAATCCCTTTCTCCTCTATGCAAAAAAATAAAAGGTTTGGCTTTAGTTATAATTTAAGATGCTTTGCCTTTTTCCAAGCATTAATACATTGTTTTCTTGGCTTTTAAGTGCTACATCCCAAATTGAAGTATTTAAAGTTCTAAAAGGGCGTTAAACCCCATAGATATGGCAGGATTTTAAAGGCACAAATCCCAAATATAGTTAAAAGTATAAAGTTTATTACAAAAATACATTGTTTACAAAAAAAAACAACAAACATTTTCTTTTAAATAAAATTCATATTTGTCAATACATAGATAGACCTTTTCCCAAAAATATTTTGGCTGAAATATGCAAACATACAGTATATCCAGTGATTTGCCTAAGCAAAATAAATAATGTTTTTTAACCGGTTCCCGACCGGCTACCGCATACTTACTGCGGCAATGTGGCGATGTCTCGCAAATCGCCGCATACAAGCAGCGATCCGCGCGTGCGCACTTAGCGGGTGGGAGGAGTGTGCCTGCGGCTCAGGCGGACCCGATGTCCGCCAGCGAGCCACGATGACCTGCCAGAGGGAAAAAACGGGGAACCGCCAATGTAAACATGTGAGAGATCTACTGATCTCTGTCACTGGAATCAGTTAGATCTCTTATGCTCCTGGCAGCCCAGTCCCCTCACAGTTAGAACACACCTAGGGAACACAGTTAAACCCTAGCTCTCCCCCTGCATGTTAACCCCTTCACTGCCAATGACATTTATACAGTAATCAGTGGACATTTAAATTTCTGATCGCTGTATAAATGTCATTGGTCCCAAAAAAGTGTCAAACATGTCCGACATATCCGCCCCAACATCAAAGTTCTGATAAAACTCGCAGATCGCCGCCATTGCCAGTAAAAAAAAAAAAAAAAATGGAAAAACGCCAGGAATGAATTCTCATGGTTTGTAAACGTGGCAACTTTTGCGCTTTTTTTTCTACCAAAAATATGAGGAAGAATATAAATTGACCAAAACCGATGAATACATTTGTTTTTTTTATATTTTTTTTTGGATTTGGATTTTAGCAAAAAGTATGAAATATTTTTTTTTTTTTTTGCAAAATTGTCGCTCTTTTTGTTTATAGCAGCGATCAGAAATAATGCAGAGGTGGCCGAATACCACCAAAAGAAAGCTCTATTTGTGGGAAAAAAGGACGCAAATTTCGTTTGGGTACAACGTCGCACGACCGTGAAATTGTCAGTTAAAGCGACGCAGTGCCGAATCGCAAAAAGTGCTCTGGTCCTACAGTGGAAAATTCTTCCGGGGGTGAAGTGGTTAAGCAAACATGATCAGGTAAGAGCCAGTTCACACATAGGCGACTTTAGTCGCCTGACAAGCCGCCTCCATGCATTGCAATGGAACCATTCTAATAGGAGCGACTCACTTCGACTCACTCCAACTTAGAAAAAGGTTCCTGTACTACTTTTGGGGCAACTTGAGGCGACTTGCATTGACTTCTATTACAGAAGTTGTTTGCAAGCTGTGTGGGGGGGCGCACTGAGTCGCCCTGAAGTCGGATCGCCTATGTGTGAACCGGCTCTAAGGGAAACTTCATTATACCATTACATTTTTGCAATAGCGGTCACAGTATACCTAGGAAAACATAGGCATGATAACTGGCCATATGGGAACTCTTGAAATCTGTTTTTCTTGTTGCTTCCTTTCCCAATGGCAATAGTGATTAACGGATGAGGCGAGGGAAAATCTTTCTTTCTGGTGGCTCAGACAGCAACAGAAACTATCAAGAGGAACTTACCCTTTCATACTGTCCAAAACAGAATTGTACATTATGTACTTTTTAATAGACATGTGCAGTTAATTTCGTTCTGAATTAAAATTGTATCCGAATTACCGAATTACAATAGTACTGAATTTAAACAAATCCGAAATAAGGAAAAAAAAATTCAAACGAAATTCGAATTCGAATAATTTTCGAATACTTTTAGAATACGAATAGTTTTCAAATTCGAAAAGTCTTCGAATTTGAATTGTTTTCCAATTTCCAAAGAGAACAAAATAGAATAGAGAAAAAAGGAATAGAACAGGAAAAAAAAACCAATAGACTAGAAAAGAATATAACAGAAAACAAAAGAATAGAATACAACAGAGTAAAACAGCTCTGTTCCACTGCACCACATTATATTCTTTCATTCTCTGTTATATTCTCCTCTATTGTATTCTATCTTTTTCCATTCTGTTCCTCCACTTTCCACTCAACCCCATTCTTAGAAATTGGAAAACTATTGGAATTTGAAATTGTTCTCAAATTTGAATCGTTTTTGAATTTGAAAACAATTTGAATTTGAAAACTATTCAAAATTGATTCGAAAACTTTTTGAATCGATTTGAAAACGAATAAACGAAGCGAATTCCGAAAACTGATTAAAGGAATGAAACAAATCTAACTAAACAAATTTATGTAAATAATGAAACTAAACAAATGTTTTTGCTCTGCACAACATAGTTTTTAATAAAGCATGCTAGCTTTTGTGCTTTTTAACTGAAAGTGCAGAGGACAGAAGTCCATGCACATTTCAACTAAGATACACTGGGGTTGATTTACTAAAGCTGGAGAGTGCAAAAATTGGTGCAGCTGTGCATGCTAGCCAATCAGCTTCTAACCTCAGCTTGTTCAATCAAGCTTTGACAATAAAACCTTGAAGCTGATTGGTTTCTGTGTGGAGCTGCACCAAATTTTGCACTTTCAAGCTTTAGTAAATCAACCCCACAGTTTCTGGTAAAGGAGAATGTGCCATAGCTGCAACTGTATGGCTTTCACAGTTACCTGCATTGAAAGCCGGAGGGGTGTTTTAGAAAGACAGGCTGGTTGTAACGGCAGAGTTACAGAATGAATGTGCAGTCACAAGGTGCTTAGGGTGACTACAATACAGGATCAACATTGTCACCCTGTGACAGAAAGTACTCTTGTTGGTATCACCAGGTTAAATAAGACATAATGAGGGTGACAACTACAAAAAGGCTGCACACCTTGTTTACAGGTGGACCTAAGCTATCACATGTTTAATTATGTTATTTGCTTTTACATAAGCTTCAAAGCCCAAGCCTAGCTTGGTCACAAAATACAAAATCACAGTCCCCAACAGCTTTTAACAATACAAAAGCATATCCTACTGCAATACACACCTCCTCTCCGGTGCTGTCCCCTGCACAGTTACACACTCAATCATTCAGTATTGCTCCTTAGCTTGAATGATACCAGAGGCATTTAACCAATTTCCTGTACGCCCAGGGTAACAAGGACTCCTGGACTCACAGAAGAATGGCCACCCACCACTAGAGCTGCACAATTCTGGCCAAAATGAGAATCAGAATTTTTTTGTTTAGAATAAAGATCACGATTCTCGCAGCGTGACATCTTGCATATACAAAAAAATTGGGCTAACAGCACAGTTTCGTTTTTTTTTTTTTTGAAAGTGTCATTTTTCCAAAATAAATGCGTTTGAAAGACCGCTGCGCAAATACCGTGTGACATAAAATATTGCAACAACCGCCATCTTATTCTCTAGGGTCTCTGCTAAAGAAATATATATATATAATGTTTAGGGATTCTTAGTAATTTTCTAGCAGAAAATACTGGATTTTTATATGTAAGCAGCAAATGTCAGAAAAGATTTAGTCTTTAAATGGTTAAACTAAACTCTTCTATACACGGGAGTTGAACCCTTTGATCATTTGAAACATAGTATCTTTTTACTACTTTTATCAACTTGACTTGGCTCTGTGCCCAGACTTGGCAGTCTGCTCAGATAGGAGAGACGCAAGTCACTCCGACTTAGAAAAAGATTCCTGGGGAGAATTCAGGCGACTTGCATTGACTTCTATTACAGTCAAGTCGCGCTGAGTCGCCCCACAAGTCGGACTCCATTAACTGCACTGAAAATTATGGTAATATGTGATGGAGATCACGGGGGGGGGGCTGAATCGAGATCGCAATTTTAATACGATTAATCGTGCAGCTCTACCCACCACCAGAAGGTAAAGAAGATCAGTTAAATGGGTGTTGGGGGGATTTCTCCAATGAGGAAAGGAAGGGGCAAACAAGCAGGGGATCTTGAGTACCAAGCTAAGCTTTAAAAGCTCCCCAAGGGATTGGGAGTGCAATAAAACTCTGGTATGTGCTGCATTTCATGGATCTGTATTGTGCTGCATTTCATGGATCTGGTATATGGATGGCTGCACTGGTAAATATTTTAGTACACCATTTGGTTCAGAATATTTTTTTTCTTGTTTCCTTCCTCTAAAACCTAGGTGCGTCTTATGGTCAGGTGATTTTTCACACCATAAGACGCACCTGACCATAAGACGCACCTAGGTTTTAGAGGAAGGAAACAAGAAAAAAAATATTCTGAACCAAATGGTGTACTAAAATATTTACCAGTGCAGCCATCCATATACCAGAGTCCATGAAATACAGCCATATACCTGTGTCCATGAAATACAGCACATACCAGAGTCCATGAAATACAGCACATACCAGAGTCCATGAAATACAGCACATACCAGTCCATGAAATACAACACATACCGGAGTCCATGAAATACAGCACATACCAGAGTCCATGAAATACAGCACATACCAGAGTCCATGAAATACAGCACATACCAGAGTCCATGAAATACAGCACATACCAGTCCATGAAATACAACACATACCAGAGTCCATGAAATACAGCACATACCAGAGTCCATGAAATACAGCACATACCGGAGTCCATGAAATACAGCACATACCAGTCCATGAAATACAGCACATACCAGAGTCCATGAAATGCAACACATACCAGATCCATGAAATACAGCACATACCAGAGTCCATGAAATGCAACACATACCAGAGTCCATAAAATACAGCACATACCAGTCCATGAAATACAGCACATACCGGAGTCCATGAAATACAGCACATACCGGAGTCCATGAAATACAGCACATACCAGAGTCCATGAAATGCAGCCATACCTGTGTCCATGAAATGCAGCCTGACAGAACTGAGAAGGAGTTTCATATCTCCCGGCACCGCTGCGCTGTGATGATGTCATCACCCTGCGCCTAGTGGAGATCCACTCAGCAGCCAGATCCCATTCAGATATAAATGCATAGGTCACTATTGATTCCTACTGTATTTAAGTGTATTGTATTTGTACCGTCTACCCTCAAGTTGTAAAGCGCTGTATAAACCGTTGGCGCTATACAAATCCTGTATAATAATAATTGTAAACCTCTCCTTATGACAATGCTAGTTGTCTGGCTGTCAGTACCTTCTGAATTACTAAATCAAGTATGCAGATGCGGAATTCATTATTATTTAATTAAAAATGAAGATCAGTATGACAGCCAGAAATGTGGCAAATTCAAAAGGATGTCAGCAGTAGTAGCTACAGCTAAATACTATTAAAACGACTTTATCCCCTTCTGAGAATTTAAAATATGTAGTGATGCTGTTAACAATTTAATAACAGAGTGCACAACCTATAATTAAACCAGGAGGAACATGTAGATTAACAAATTGAACTGAGCATTAAAGAGGACTTACTTGATGCTACTTGACGTTGGATGGTGTTAACATGATTTGTGGTTTACTTGTAGCTGTTAACTTTTAAGACAGTGTTTGAATGTTATGGAGCCAGGCCAGTGGAACAAATGAGTAAATATTACTGGAATGGCTTGGGTTTTTAGAGATGTCAGTAGGAGGTGGGAAGTTGTGCCATGTGCACTGGATTTACTGCAATACTGAAAAGATATTTTCAATTGACTTTTCCTGATGTAGTTTACATTAGGCTTCTACTTTTCATGAAAGACAATTCAGATGTTATTAGGCTTTGCAGAAAGTAAGCATTTCATCCAATTCCAGAGTTACTAAATGACTCTTATACCACATATATCAAGAAAGTGAGGTTTTAGGCCCCATTCACACCTGAGCGTTTTTGTAGCTTGATGCCTGAAGCTACAAAACGCTGGAGGGGAAAAAATCAATGATTCTGTATGGAGATGGTTCACCTCTCTACTTCAAAATGCCTGAAGCCAAATGCCTGAAGTTCAAAAAAGTTCTGGAGGTATTTTTGTAGCTTGATTTGGGCGTTTTTCTACTTTTTACATTGGTGGCCTTTTGACCTGTGCAAAATCGCACAAAATCACGGTAAACAAACGCGTGTCTTTGTACCTGAAAACCCTACGCCCAGGTGTGAATCCAGCCTTACAGTGCTCATAAATGCTGTTTTATTTATGTTTGGAACATGACATGAGACATGGCTCCCTTATGACATCAAACTGAAGCAGTTATCTTTTTCAATGACATTGGAATTTTTTAAGAACATACCTGTATGTCAAAAAAGTCACATGTAGTGTTTTTGTGTTGGTAAAGTCAAATGAAAGATTTAAAAATTCAAGTGAACCTGTTGGAGTTTAACCACCTCCCACCCGGCCACTGTGCATATACGGCCGGGTGGGAGCTTCCCCGTTCTGACAGGATGTGTATTTACGTCCTGCAGTGACTGGCCCTCCCGATCATGTGACGGCTGTGTCCAATCACAGCCGTCACATTGTAAACAGAGACGAACGTCTCTGTGACAGTTCTCCCCCCGCCGAGCTCAGTGCGGGGGGGGGGGGGTGAAGGGGGGGAGTGGCAGCTCTGTGACAGCTTTCTGCATGGTGAGGATTTCATGCAGAAAGCTGTCTCAGATCGCCCCCCACACAGTGCACCAAGCACACTGATACCCCTGTCCACATACATGTCAGTGTCCCCATAAAACAGCCCCCAAAACATCTGTATGTCCCCAATCACATCTGTCACCATACACAACATCTGTCACAGTCCCCAAAACATCTGTATGTCCCCAAAACATCTGTCACAGTCCCCAAACATCTATCACAGTCCCCAAAACATATGTATGTCCCCAAAACATCTGTCACAGTCCCCAAAACATATGTATGTCCCCAAAACATCTGTCACAGTCCCCAAACATCTGTCACCATACACAAAACATCTGTATGTCCCCGTCACATCTGTCTGTCCGCCAACACCAAATAAACTCAGATTTGGGTTATTTTTACCAAAGAAATGTAGCAGTATCATTTTTGCTCAAAATTTATGAAGAGAAATTACTTATTTGCAAAATTTTATAACAGAAACGCAGAAAAATGCATTGTTTTTGAAAAATTTTTGTCTTTTTTTAATTTATAGCGCAAAAAATAAAAAAACCCAGGGGTGATTAAATACCACCAAAAGAAAGCTCTATTTGTGTGAAAAAAATGATAAAAATGTCATATGGGTACAGTGTTGCATGACCGCGCAATTGTCATTCAAACTGCAACAGTGCTGAAAGCTGAAAATTGGTCCGGGAAGGAAGGGGGTTTAAGTGCCCAGTATTGAAGTGGTTAATTATGGGAGCTGTCATTGCTGGCTCTTATCAGATTCTGGCCTCACTACCTTGGGAGCCTCTGACCTGGAGCAAGACTACAGCACTAGTGACTTTTCATTGATATCATGTTTGTTCCAAATTCCAAGCCTTTATTGGATTATGAGCATGAACTACACCAAGGCCATGCCATACATGTGATTATATGTGTTTGGAGGTCATTTCTAAACTCATAGAAATGCATGTAATGGTTTTAATTGGTATAATGCACACTGTGTGTATACTTGCATTCAGGTGCATTCAAATTAATTGCATTTACAAAAAAGTGCAGATTAAATAAACGCATGTACATTTTGCAGAATATATTTTTTCATATAAATGCAGAATAGATTAACACAGAAGATCCATGTGAATAAACTCTTAAACAAAAAAAAGGGCTGGTTATTTATAACCCATTCCCTTCAACATTATTTTGGCGTGGCAGTCATAGACTACAGGAGGTGTCACAAGCCATTGACCAGGCATTATATCACTGAATGTAAAAAATGATACAAAAATACAGGAGCCAAAAGGAACTTAAAAACCCCTATTGTATTTCTGACATTTATTAACAGAGCAGGTAGAAAATAAAGTGCAAAATTCACCATACAATGGTGATAACCTATCCTGAGAGTACAGATGTCAGCTTCCCATAACCTGTCTGATTCCACTCCTTGGAGGACACCTGGCATTCCATCCAAACTGCCTGCACATGCATTCAAATGTCTCAAATACCAAATCACAGGGTGCTCTAACTGGTAATATTTGCCCCCCCCCCCAGCACTCTACTGGCCTATAACTCTAGTGGTCACTGGCCAGTAGCAAGGTGCAAGAGGGCATGATAACATCTCATCGACCAAACAAGAGATCATAAAGGGGTATAACATTTTGACTGTTTTTGTACCTCATGATTTAGGGAGAATAAAAGATATGTACAGAAAACTCAATTGCCTGAGATTAATCCTAAGAGCTTGTTAAGCGTATATTTAAAGGAGCATGGGTACTTTAAGTCTATAACCCACTCTTCCCCACTCCATATGTATGATTAGCTGAATTCAATAGCCATGGAATGTCGAAATTTGCACAGCCTCTGGCTAAAATCTTGCAGTACTTGTACATTTGATCCCTGTAGACTTTCAGGGGCTGTCTCCTTATACAGGAGATGCTCTGGTGGTGGCACTATAGAGATCTAAGGGTATTTACAGCATAGATACAGCCCACAGCAATACAATTTAGCTGGAGTCTGTGAGAACTGCTGTAGACTTTAGGTGGTCATTTGGCTTTATGCATCCAGACCAGAGGAAGGTGGGTTAAATTTGTTAATGGGGGCTAGGCAAAGAGAAAGGAACAAATACTGCATCTTTTCACATGCCAAAGAGGGTGCTGTACATTAAAATAATCAGATTAGATGCTACCTACCAATACGTTGGAATTGCACTTTTAAACTAACTATCCATTTTCTTGTGCATCGTAGGGTTACTTCAAACCACTGCAGATGAGTTCTGCTTTTATCACGGGATGAGGGACAATGGACTGTGCTTCCCAGACTTCCCAAGGAAACAAGTGCGAGGACCAGCATCAAACTACTTGGACCAAATGGAGGAGTATGACAAAGTGGAAGAGATCAGCAGGTTCATATAGATAAATACACTTTAATCTTTAGAAAAAAACTGACATCTTCTTGTGGTTTTGACAGTAAATTAACGTGGTCTGGCCTGATGTTTAGCAGCTGTGCCCTCCAGATGTTTTGCTCATCTGCTGTTTATGTGATTGCCTGGGAACAAATGCCTTTTTAATATTTTGGATGCTCGTCATGCTTTCTCAGTTGTTAGTATGTACTTCCGACCCACAGAGCTCTCCCGCATTCTTGTTTATAGACTTCATTTGCAATGAAATATCAAACTATTGTGAGTGTTTTTAACAGGAAACTAACAATGGCAATTACTGTGATATCTTTTTAAATACCTTGTAGACTCCTAATTTAGCTAACTGCAAATTCAATCCTTTACCTCTTATGGGTGGAAATTGGTGGTGTGAATCAACCTAAGCCTCTAAAGCAGTGGTTCTCAACTCCTGTCCTCGGGACCCACTAACAGGCCAGGTTTGCAGGATAACTGAAATAAATGACAGGTGATATCATTTTCTGCTCAGTGATTGCAGTATTCTAGTCTGCATCTCCCCAAGTTAATACTTAAAATCTGGCCTGTTGGTGGTTCCTGAGGACAGGAGTTGAGAACCACTGCTCTAAAATGTTTCTTACACTCAAGAGCAGCCTTTTTCAACACAGAGGAATCCTTGAACTAATTCTCCGGTCTCGACAACTCATGATACATTAGTGCGATGTTCAATGGCAAAGAATGCTGGAAAAATGTTAATATTAGTGCTATTTCAGAAGGTCAAAGGCACCTTCATCCCTGAAATAATGAAAGTAAATAAATATATAGAAAGATGGGATTTTTATGGTGCCGACACAGAAAAATACAAAGTAAATCTTAAATTTCCAAACTTTTATTATACCATATAAATGTAAAAATTATATTTAAAAAAGGGAGTTTCCAAAAATATACAATCCATCACATGTGGTTTACAATACAATACCACCACTGGAGTATAGTTGAATAGCAAACTTTGAATTTTATCACATTGCCTGTATGTTCAACATGTTTCGCAGTTCTTTGCTTCATCAGGAACTTTTTATAGACGTGGATAAATTCTAAATAGATAACAAACATATTTATATAAAACAGTATTGACAAAATGTGCTAAGTCTCGACAACTCATGATACATTAGTGCGATGTTCAATGGCAAAGAATGCTCCTTACACTTGTGGTCATTGGGAATAATTACCCCCTTACAGATGGCTAAAAAGATCAATGATGTCATTGGGAATTTATCTGAGAGGTAGAAATTGACCATTGCTCAAGGAAACCATAGCAACCTCTGGAGGAACCCTGCTTGAGAAACCCTGCTCAAAAGCATCATCTCACTATTGGAATTTATGCCACCTATATTGAGCTTGGGCTCGGTCCAAACCTGGAAGGAAGCTGTTGGGTGAGGATTCTCCCTCTGGAAGCTGTTTGGCCTGGCACTAACAGATTCCTTCGGGGTTCGGCCAAACATAGGTTGGGACCAAACTCATGCTCATCACCATTAGTTAAGATTTCAGCTGGCTTGCTAACATACATTGCACATGTATAGTCCACCAATATCTGCTGGTCCAAAGCAATGATGTGCAGTCAAAGCTAAACCGAGTACATATGGACAGAAAGTGATTGAAAGAGGCTGGAAGAAATTAGCAGCACTGAGATGGAAGAAAGAATAAAAGAATGTGAAAAAAGTGTTTTATTAAAAACATAGCATATGTTTATAATTCACAATGCTTTAGCTAAAAAAAAAGTCAACCAGTTACTGTTTACATCTTTTCTAAGGGAGCCGGCACCCCCGCCCGCACCTCTATTGTCAGCAACAGCAATATTATACTACTTACAATTCTGGCTTAATATTGTCTAGACGTTAAAGTATTGTACCACACTAACATTCGAAAGCGTAGCACCCTGTCAAAGAAAGAAGTGTAAAGTGACTAAAGTGATAGTTATAGTTTCCCAGATTATGTCACAGACGTCGGAGTTCAAAAAAGTGACAGCAGACAACGCTGAAGTGCAGACTGAGGCAGAATGGCCAGATTGGGCCTCCATTGATGTACAATACCTTACTGTCCCTTGGCCTCATATGTTTGTAAAACGCACTCCAATTAGGAACTGGAGCACTGATAGTAGCTCAGTCAAAGGAAAGTGGTTATGAGGGGTCAATTCAAGAACTCTCTCTCAAAGTCCTACTTAAGTAGTGTTCCAAAGACCTAAACACCTGATGGATAAAACAACAGAACTGTTACAGAAAGTATTGTTTCCAAGGCTGGTGTTAACTATACATTATATTTAGAAATACTCTTCCATGTACTGTGTGTATTGCATCATTTTAACACTTTTTATCTATTCGTAGGAAACACAAGCATAACTGCTTCTGCATGCAGGAGGTTATCAGAGGCCTGAGACAGCCTGTTGGAGCAACGCACAGTGGAGATGGATCACACCGTCTCTTCATCCTTGAAAAGGAAGGCTATGTGAAGATTCTTACCCCTGAGGGTGATTTAGTAAAGGAGCCTTTTCTGGACATACACAAAGTGGTTCAGTGTGGAATTAAGGTCAGATATCATGGTCTCTTCATGTTATTATTATGTTTGTAGCTTTGATAGTTAAAGTGGAAGTCCACCCTAACACTTAAATTCCCCCCGCAATCATTAATGTGAGCTAAGTTCAGCCTTATGCCTCAAAATGAAAAAATCCCAGTTTTTCTACCATTATTTTGCAGTATCCAGTGCCGTCACATAACTTCAATTCTACTTCCTTCTGAGTGTAAAAGCAGCCAGTGGGTGGGGTTACTGAATGGTACATTTTCTCAATTTAAACATTTGCTATTTTTTCTATTTTCTATTGTGAATAAAATATGGGTTTATGAGATTTGTAAATCATTGCATTCCGTTTTTATGTAGATTTTACACAGCTTTACTACTTTTTCGGAATTATGGTTGCATTACTGTGACAATCACAGCCTGGCCAGATACCTTGTGCAAAGCAGGGGGAACTGTGTGGTGTGGGAGAAAAGGCTTAGTGGTGGAGAAGTTAGTATGTAGGTGAAAGCTAAATATCAGCTTTAACAAATACCCTAAACCTTCATTACTGAAAAGAAAAACCAATGACAGTGCCTACATTCCCTAGTCCTATTTGCAATTTTATAGGTCTTTTCAAATGTACAGGTGTAAAAGGTTTTCCAGTTTTGTTTGCATGATGCCGTATTAAATCAGATTCTGCCTGTTTATAATTTTTGTATCATGGGTACACCAGGTGTGCATTATCACCAAACATATTCTGATAGACCTCAGTGGGTGACTCAACCAACCAGTGCCACTAATAATGCACATATTATGTGAGGTGTTATGTCCTTGAAGATCATCTCTCTGCCACAAATAAATACCTAAATAGGTCTTTATAATCACAACCAGACCAGACTTAAAAAAACAAATCTGCCATAACTACCTGGTGGAAAGTTTTTTAAAGTAAGGAATCTTTATGCAACCTTTTTCTCAATACTAGTCAAAATGTCTTAAGACTTGTACACATGAGCCGATGGTTGGCCAACCGAACGTCCAACTTTTGTCCAAATTGGGCGACGGCGGTTTGGTCTAGCATACTGGCATGAGTCAAGTAATTGGCCATCAGACACCGGTCGGCGGCCGGATAGTGGTTAAGCAGGGAGACATGAAAAGTAGTGGGGATTTGAAGATGTGGGGGCAAACGAAGTTTACCGGCCACAGGGTTGACCTGACGAATAATGTGAAAAGGTCCTACATATCTAGGACCTAATTTGGAAGAGGGTTGTCGCAATTTGAAGTTTTTCGTGGACAACCAAACTAGCTGATTGAGACTATAACGAGGGGGCAGGTTTTCTGCGACGGTAATTTTACTTCTGCTGGTTAAAAAAATTAAAGCTAAAATGTAATTGCTGCTATGGGAAACAGACAACTGTTCATACCAACTTAGAGCAAGGAAGCATTTGAAAAGCATGATATAGATGAGGACTTTGAAATTAGACATAATGCTGTTTTTTCAATTATTTCAAAAGGTTAAACTCACTTGCATCCTTGTGGGAGAATCTGGTTACCCTGGAACTCAATGAGTTGGTATTAGCTTTCTCACAGCTATTTACTTTAATGTCTGCCAAAATATTTCCACTATCTTGTTCAAGTCACTCTATCTCAATGTGTGTTCATGGATATGATTATTTCACATAGCTTAGTGCTGTGTGGCATGTCTTTCGACCAAACAGATTGAGTGCATGTGTTTTTCATTATGTGGTTTCAAGAGTACAAGTAGAATAATTATTTTCTTGCAGCAAGGTGTTGCTTAGCAAGTGTGTAAAGTTGCTGAAACAATA
Organism: Glandirana rugosa; assembly: GCA_018402905.1. NCBI lineage: Eukaryota > Metazoa > Chordata > Amphibia > Anura > Ranidae > Glandirana > Glandirana rugosa. The sequence continues at coordinate 1,591,481 of BLSH010430924.1, forward strand.
ACAAGACATTTTTTACTACAGCTTTCAAACCTGTAATGTAATGTAATTTTTATTGACATTACCATTAAAAATGAGTAATTTTCCTAACGAATATATCTTTTTTTTAATGAGATGTTTTCCCCTTAGTTATTCAGGGCTGTTTTGTGCTCCAGCAGTGGTGATATTGTACAACAGGATAGCTGCAAAGGTATTCTTGAAGAGTATGTCAGCGCGCAATGGAAAAAAAAAACACGCAGCATATATCAGCAATACATGAACATTTCCCTGTTTTATTCCTTTAAAGACCATGCAAGTACCAAAAAATACCCATTGATCTGCCAGAAATGCCCTTATCTTCTAAGAGCCCTTTCATACTGGGGCTGTTTTCAGGCACTTTAGCGCTGGAAATAGCCTATGCTAAGCACCTGAAAACTGCCTCTCCATTAAAGTCAGTGTGTCCTTTCACACTGGGGCGATACGCTTGCATGACCGGAACAAAACTCCTGCAAGCAGCATCTTTGGGGCGGTGAGGAAGCGGTGTATACACAGCTCCTCCCATTGAAATTAATGGTTGCCACTTTCAAATCGCCGTAAAATCGATTGCAAGCAGCGCTAAGCAGGCACATTTAATCCCTTTGTAGCGCGCTGCTATAACAGCGGCGTTTCACTGCTGGCGCTTGGGCGGCCCGGTGTGAAAGGGTTCTTACAAAGCACAGCCTTTTGGTGGCCTGAGGAATATCAGCCTTGCTTATTTTTCTTTGGCTAAACTATTCAAACCCACTCACTTGACCATTTATAATCATAATCACTAATAATCAGGTAATTTTTTGCTCTTATCGAACACATATAACAAAACGCTTTCAATTGTTTGTTTACCAGAGCAAAAAGGGAGAAAATAAGAGTTTATTTCAATGTTTTCACTGAAGTAATACAAGTTTGGGACCAATAAAGTCAGAATGTATCTGCATACTTGTTTCAGGTTAATGACTCAGAAAGTAGCATTTTCATATACACAATTGGAATGCTATATATTTCTCGCAAGGATGAAGAATTACCTAGCAGTTCTTGTAGATGATAGACCTAAAGTATTACTAAAGGCACACTTTTCATTTTCAATATAGTAAGGGAGGGTTAAAACCCCTGTGTTTTTTGCCCTGGGGTCACCAGAATTAGTGGCCCTATTGGAACATTTCCTCTCTACTTCTGTTCTGTTGACACCCCAAAAGTTGGGATTTTCCTTCGCTTTTGGCAGTAACAGTAAACAGGAAAATTGGAGAGGGTGAATCTACCTAACAGGTTTTTTGAAACCAATTATTGGGGAAGGGTTAGAACCTCTGTCAGGTTTTATTGCTTTCTTTATTCCTATGCAGTCCGCAGTACAGGAAGTGATGGGTAGACTTCAAAGTGGGAAGGCAGGAATTTAAGCAGCAAAAAAAAAAAAAAAACGTAGCTGAAGTTCACCTTGTCTATAAAACATTTAATGTTTGGAAGTAAAATTATTTTTGTTGTTTTCAAATGACACAAAGCTTTGTAGTGTAATTGAATCCATGGAAAATGCATACAATTTGCAAGCTGACCTAGACACTCTAATCAGTTTGGAAACTGCGTGGCTAATAAGATTCGGTGTGGATAAATACAGGGAACTTAAAGATTCAGAAATAGCCAGGAAAGGAAAATCATACTATGGAGGGGGGGTGGTGTATTGTCCAATGCCTAGGGGTTCTTGTGGATTACAGACCCTATAACACAGTACAATATCAGTCTACAGTGACATAGTCTAACAAGATCTTTTTTACTATTACACTCGAAAGAGACATGATTTGCCCCAATACAAAGAATTAGTAGTGCCTTACCAATGATATGCAATTTGATTTTGGAAACCAGCTGTCTGAACATTAACACAGTACAGAGACAGACGTCCCAGTTAAAAGGGGAATGAAGGGCATCGGCTACAAAGAAAGACTAATAGAATTTAATTAGGGAAGACAATAAGGGGTTGTGATCATCATATAAAAATATTATTATCACACACAGAACACTGTAAAAGTAGGAATTGAACCAATTTTGAATCACCACAGAAGCTCTTACACTTGAAAAGAAAGAGGTTGAAGCTATAGGTTTGAAAATGTTTTGCAAAAATTTTGAAAGCTGTACTGCGTGTTCTTTGAAATGCACTTAAAACAAGGGCCTTTTTAGCTGCAGGCACTGTTGATCAATTTACAGTAGAAACACAGTGGTGATTAAGTTCATTCCTTCAAGAATTTAGCTCACCCTGCTTTCTAGAGCACTTTCTCCGTGTTGACATTAGAGATTAGTAGGCTGGAAGATTGCTGAGTCACTGCTGGAAGGTTCTGAGAGAATGACTTGAAGAACATAAGTGCTTCTGCTGTAAATAATGAGGATAGTTTACACCACACTGCCTACATGTCCAGAAATCTGTGAGGACTTGATTCAAAGCTCATTTTCTGCTGCTAAGAATATGTAGATACTTGAATATGCATAGCCTTCCCATGGGTTCATTTTAAGCTACACATAGACTTAATCATGTGTGAAAGCTGAAGATATACTGAGCAAAATTATAAACGCAACACTTTTATGTTTGCCCCTATTTATCATGAGCTGAACTTAAAGATCTGCAACTTTTTCTATGTACACAAAAGACCCATTTCACTCAAATATTGTTCACAAATCTGTCTAAATCTGTGTTAGTGAGCACTACTCCTTTGTCGAGATAATCCATCCACCTCACAGGTGTGGCATATCAAGATGCTGATTAGACAGCATGTTTATTGGACAAGAGTGCCTTAGGCTGACCACAGTAAAAGGCCACTCTAAAATGTGCATTTTTATCACACAGCACAAAGCCACAGATGTCGCAAGTTTTGAGGGAGCGTGCAATTGGCATGCTGACTGCAGGAATGTCCACCAGAGCTGTTGCCCTTGAATTAAATGTTCATTTCTCTATCATAAGCTGTCTCCAGAGGCATTTCAGAGAATTTGGCAGTACATCCAACCGGCCTCACAACCGCAGACCAAGTGTAACCACACCAGCCCAGGACCTCCATATCCAGTATCTTCACCTCCAAGATCGTCTGAGACCAGCCACCCGGACAGCTGCTGCAACAATCGGTTTGCATAACCAAAGAATTTCTGCACAAACTGTCAGAAACTGGCTCAGGAAAGCTCATCTGCATGCTCGTCATCCTCATCGGGGTCTCGACCTGACTTCAGTTCATCGTCGTAACCGACTTGAGTGGGCAAATGCTCACATTTGATGGCATCTGGCACTTTGGGGAGGTGTTCTCTTCACAGATGAATCCTGGTTTTCACTGTACAGGGCAGATGGCAGACAGCGTGTATGGCGTTCTGTGGGTGAGCGGTTTGCTGATGTCAACTTTGTGGCTGGAGTGGCCCATGGTGGTGGTGGGGTTATGGTATGGGCAGGCGTATTGTTGTGCCATTTATCCACGACCATCTCCTCATGTTGCAGCATGATAATGCACGGTCCCATGTTGCAAAGATCTATACATAATTCCTGGAAGCTGAAAACATCCCAGTTCTTGCATGGCCAGAATACTCACCCGACATGTCACCCATTGAGCATGTTTGGGATGCTCTGGATCGGCGTATACGACAGCATGTTCCAGTTCCTGTCAATATCCAGCAGCTTCGCACAGCCATTGAAGAGGAATGGGCCAACATTCCACAGGCCACAATCAACAACCTGATCAACTCTATGCGAAGGAGATGTGCTGCACTACATGAGGAAAATGGTGGTCACACCAGATACTGGCTGGTTTTCAGACCCCCCGGACCCCCCCCCCCCATACACTAAAAATGCACATTTTAGAGTGACCTTTTATTGTGGCCAGCCTAAGGCACACCTGTGCAATAATTATGCTGCCTAATCAGCATCTTGATATGCTACACCTGTGAGGGGGAAGGATTATCTGGGCAAAGGAGAAGTTCTCACTGACACAGATTTAGATATATTTGTGAACAATATTTGAGAGAAATTGGCCTTTTTTGTACATAGAAAAAGTCGTAGATCTTTGCGTTCAGCTCATGATAAATAGGGGCAAATACAAAAGTGTTGCGTTTATAATTTTGCTCAGTGTATGTCTGAACTGTTTTGTTAACATGCGCATGCATGCGTTTATTCATAGCCCAGATATACACATATAAGCTTATAGAAGAGATTGGGACGAGCATAAAGAGATCCCTGGTGCCATTATGTCTTGGGGGAAAGCAATAATAATCTACTGGTTTAGTAGATTTCTGGAAAAGTCAGAGTGCCTTTAGACAAAATCTTTCACATTCCCTTGCCAGCCAGATTGGGTAAAAAATAATCTCATGCTTCTCAATTTTTAGATAAATTCTTATTTGGCTGTAGCATAAGAAGCTTAACCCAGGTCCACTAAAAAGGGATACTTCTTCCCAAGACCCTTGGTTTCTGTGGTGGAACATGGTGAGTTAGCTAAAAAGATATATGTAGAACACACTTAAACCTAGTACACACGGGCTGATTGTCGGGCGGCATCGGCTGGTTCAATAGTAACCGTCCAACATTTGACCGGCTTCCGTGGAAAGGTCATGACCGAAAAAGGTCTGCTGAATGGCTCCCAATCAGCGCTCTCAGGCAATGGCCGGAGTGTTCTGGCGGATGAGCCTCCCCTCTGTCAGAACACAGTAGAACAGCAGGGGAGATCGCTGTACTAACATTAGATTGTTAGTACAGTGGCTCCGACCTACGAGTAGTGTACACAAGGCTTAACTCCCTAAGTTACTATAGTTTATAATCATTAGACCCAACATAGAGCTGTATATTAGCTTGTTGTTTATACCCAAATTTGCATGGATTGTCCCAAGTTCCCACACTCAAATGTGCTGGCTTGACTAAATAGGGCAATGCCTTGTTTGCAATGATTTTTTTTAGAATGTGTGGAGTTAATGAAGTGTCTTGATTCTGAAGTTTGGAACTTTGATGAAGTGCTTACAGATCCTATTATTGATAATTTGTTGTTCAAGACACTACAGCATCTTATATCCAAAATATAGTTCTTTTTTTTAATACCCTTTTTCACACCCATACCTGTTACTGCAAATTACAACCTTATCTTCTACAAATGTGGAACATAACTTTTAGATTTGGCAGTAATTACTGTGGTGGTTGCTTATTCATATTGATAACTAAAACTAACATAATCATAAAGGTACAATAAATAGTGAGACAGAATGTTTCCTAATATAATTATCAATCATAAACAAAATAAATGGATAATGAGGACATCCAAAAAAAGGAAAAAAGAAATAAGTGATCTGGTTGCAGTGCTTGACTAAATATTTGCCCTGCGCAATAAGCAGAACTTTAAATAGAGGCTTGCGACTTGAGTATCTTCCCATATAACGATTACGTATTACATATTCTAGTTGATTGAAATTAGCAGCATGGATGAAGACCACTGATATGGAGCACAGTTAGGCTTGCCCTATGAAACGTCCAATCTCTGCCTTAGACATCTGAGTGGCAGTGACAGTTGCCTTTTCTTGAAAGTATGCATGGTAAAAGTATTAAATCTGTCAGCATTCATATCTATGAGACTTGGTAGGCTTGTTTATGATCGTTTGCCAGGTCATTTTATGTGACTCCAGCTGCAATTACCTCATTCCTCATGGGTAGCTTTGAACAATTAGGTTAACTCCCATTTTTATTGTTATTGAATTTGCAAGTACAGAGGTAGTCTGCAAAAACTTAGAAGTAGGCTGTACTCTTACTATCGAAGACAAAAAAATCGAATTTCTGGTATCATTAAAAAGGGATGCACTCACAAATTTATATTTTCTGTATTTATTAGATAAAGCTAGACATATTTACTGTCTCCAGAACTCTAAGGATTTCACTACTCATTACTTATCAGAACCACTGTTGCCATTGCGTTGCATTGCATTGTCATTTTGTTAACCTTTGTGCATTGGTCATAGACACAGTTCAGCAATGCACAGAAGAATGTGACAAACTCCACCCATCCAAAGGAGTCAATTTTGCTGGTAGATGCTTACACACCTGTGCCATCTACGCACAGGCTAGAACCTAAGCTAAATATAGAATAAGGGGCTTTAATCACTGTAGATTACCTGGCCAAAGATATGCCCATAATATATGTAAGGTAAACTATGAAGGCCTTCTAGTCAACTGCTTCAGGATTCTTATCTAAAACCAGTGAACATAAATTGTAGCACTTTCTGCACAAAGAACCTGCCCTGTTCTGCAGAATAGCTCCAGGACCAAATTCTGAAAAGGCTCAGCTGCAGTTTGAACCGCTTGAACATTGAACGACCGAGTTATATATCATCTATAACAGGGATATGCAATTAGGGGACCTCCAGATGTTGCATTGAGTCCCATGAGGCATAGCAAGACTCTGACAGCCACAAGCATGACACCCAGACACAGAGGCATGATGGGACTTGTAGTTTTGCAACAGCTGGAGGTCCGCTAATTGCTTATCCCTGATCTATAACATCTAGAACTGTTCAAGCTGATGTTTATTTTTTTATACATAATACAGTATTTTTTTTTGTAGTTTTCAAATCAGACATGTCTGCATTTTATTATTATCCACATACCTGCATAATTCTATTATTATTATTTTTCCCATTTTTACCCTGTTTCATTGTAGTTCAGCCATTTACATTAGTCACTAAATATATGTATTGCTTTTAAACATGTAGTAGACAATTTTGTGTTTGCTAGATGTGGTTATTTTAGTGTTCTTTAATTATCTGTCATTTATTTAAAAGCTTTAATGTTTTAATGTTTTACCCCAAAAGGCACAACACCTGTTTCAACTCTTGATACACATTTTGGGTTAAGTCTCATTATGAATGGTGATTTTGACACTTTTCACTGTTCATATTTTAGAAGTAAATGTTAGTATTTTCATTCTTCAATACTTCCTAGAACTATTTCTTTGTTTTTTTTTGTTTTTTGTATATTTTTTTTGTAGCCCTGATAATGGGGGATTTGTTGACCCCCGAAAAATGTCAGCTGCCCATTGCTTTCTTGTGCACATGAAAAAAAAATGTTTTGCTCCTAAGATTTTGTTTTGGGACTATTTTTTGTCCCTAGTACAGTGCAGAACAAAGTATGTTAAGTACTGGAGATAATGGAGAAGGATCAGCTGCAAGGAGACCACATGTGACTTGTTTTTTGGCCTCTGTCTGCCTTTTTTTATCACAGCTTCCAAAGTTCAATTTCTTTGATTTCTAGTCACCTGTATTACCTTTAAGTGTATTTAAGTCTTAAGTACCAAGTGCATTCTGGTGAATTCTGTGTTTTAGAAGGAAGGGGTCTCCTCATCTAGCTTGGGAATAGCTTTAGCTGGTTCAGTATCTTTGTTGAAGATTTTCATTTAGTGGTTTCTGGACAGTTTTCCATGGTGCTGAATTCTAGTCCCTAAAGGGCTTAGCCATTACATGAAATACTAATATATGTCTTCCCTAATTAGGAGTAAAACTGCCCATACATTGATCAAAATGTGTTGAGTTCAACAGGGGCCAGGCACATTTCAAAAGGTGTGTGACCTCCCCTGCTCAACAGAAGTTGATTGCTTGATCCACTTCTGTTGAAGGGAAATACTGAAAATTTTTGTCAAGCAGCAGCTGCAGCCACTGATCAGTGTATTTTGACAGAGGCTGGTCCTGCTGTCAGAATATTATGTCTTTTTGGGGGGTATTTCCTCCATCTACCTCACTCTTTCGGATAGAGGAATTTGTTCATTTTTTTCATCAGCTTTAGAGAGGAAATCCTCCTTTATCTGTGATCCCTTTACTCTTAGTGTATACACTATTGTATTTTTAATTTTGAGAATGAAGGCTAAAAGCTAACAAATTTTGAGGATTTAGAGTATATAGCCTCAAAATGTAAGAGAGTTTATTCCTGAGCTGAGCTGAGATTTTTGAAAACAGAATTTAATAATTAAATTCTTTGGTTGCCAATTGTTTCAAGGTTCATTCCCTTGGGCTGTATTGGCTCTATCCAGATGTTTCAAAGGTGCGCCAGTGGTTATTGCTGCAAAGGAATTTTGTGGGTAAGCTTGGGTATCCTATTCATCTGGTAATTTAACCCCGCTAGAACTTCATTTATAGTGTTGATGGTATTTGTGACATTTTTGGTGTGAATATACCAAACATGTTTCCAATACTGTTGCATATACTATATGCTTACATAGTCAGGCCCAATTGCAGACTATATAGGGAAGATGCTTATTCAAGCAGCTATAATCTGTGTGCGTATACATATGCCCCATGAAGTGCCCTATTTGCTCTATCTGTTATGCATTTCTATATTGCTAGTTTGTAAATTAGTATACTGTGGTTGTAAGCAGAATAATGCATAGTCTGCCTCTATGATAATAAAGTTAACTTCAGCCATTTTTTAAATTTTCTGGATAGAATCAACCACTTCAATACAGGGCACTTTCACCCCCTTCCTGCCCAGGCCAATTTTCAGCTTTCAGCACCATTGCATTTTGAATAACAATTGCATGGTTATGCAACACTGTACCCATATGAAATGTTTATTGTTTTATTCACACAAATAGAGCTTTCTTTTGGCGGTATTTAATCACCATTGGGTGTTCTATTTTTTGCTAAATAAACTAAAAAAAAAAAAAAAAATGAAAATTGTGGAAAAAAACAAGTTTTCTCTGTTTCTGTTATAAAATTTTGCAAATAAATAATCTTTCTTTATAAATGTAGGCCAAACTGTATTTTGCTACATTTCTTTGGTGATAATAAACCAAATCAGTGTTTATTATTTAGTCTGTAGAAAAGTTATAGCGTCCACAAACTACAGTTTATACACTATATTGCCAAAACTATTGAGACACCTGCCTTTGCACGCACATGCTTTAATGGTATCCCAGTATTAGTCCGTAGGGTTTAACATTGAGTTAGGCCACCCTTTGCAGCTATAACAGCTTCAACTCTTCTGGGAAGGCTGTCCGCAAGGTTTAGGAGTGTGTCTATGGGATTGTTTGACCATTCTTCCAGAAGCACATTTGTGAGGTCACATACTGATGTTGTACTGGCTCGCAGTTTACGCTCTAATTCATCCCACAGGTGTTCTATCGAGTTGAGGTCATGACTCTGTGCAAGTCAGTCAAGTTCCTCCACCCCAAACTCACTCATCCATGTCTTTATGGATCTTGCCTTCTGCACTGGTGCACAGTCATGTTGGAAGGGGCCAACCCCAAACTGTTCCCACAAAGCTGGGAGCATGAAGTTGTTCAAAATGTCTTTATATGCTGACATTTAAGAGTTCCCTGCACTGGAGCTAAGGGGCCAAGCCCAACCCCTGAAAGGCAACTCCCAACCTTAAACCCCCTCCGCCAAATCATTTGGGCCAGTGCACAAATCAAGGTCCATAAAGACATGGATGGGCGAGTTTGGGGTGGAGGAACTTGTGGACAGCCTTCCCAGAAGAGTTGAAGCTGTTATAGCTGCAAAGGGTTGGCCAACTCAATATTGAACATTACGAATTTGTCCACCTTGAATGTGTGGATGGGGGAATCTGTTCAGTTATGTCGATCAGCCCACTGGCTGAGTGAAAAAAATAAACAAATCTGTGTATGGCAGCCTAAGGCCGTAGCAATCCATGGTTGCAGGAAAGAAATTTGCTAGATTCCTCCATCAATACAGACAGTGTTGATGCAGAAATCCCTCCTGCTGGGCCATTGTCTTCTCCCAGTGGGGGAGGGCAGCGGAAGCTGTCCCCGCTAGAAGACAGTGATTATCACTAGTGGCGACAGCAGCCGCTTGCAATAATTGTAAGCGAATCCAGCAGGCTGGTTGCACCCAAGTTGATCGATCAATCAACTTGGTACATTCAGCCTGCCCATTAATGGTTTGAAGAAGAAGAAAATTTACTCTGGCAGGCAACCTACAGGGTAGGAACCTCCACGTTTGCAGTTCTATTTATTCATATGTATGTACATGATATAACAAATGTATGGTAGCATATCATATTATAACATATATGTTATAAATAATAGAAGTCATGTGTTAAAATTTAGCAGATGAAGGTGATCAGTATGGCAGTTACATGTTGTTCTGGCAATGTTTGTAGTTATTGCAAGCTGTGTGCTTTTGGCCCTTTGCCAGTTTTCAGAAGCCCAAAATGACTATTATACCATTTTCTGTATAAATGCCCATTTGAACAGCATTCTGATTTGTCTGTATGAAACAGTGTTTTCTGTAAGGTGCAATAAATCTAGCACTGTACAGCTGATGGATTGCTTTGTCAGTACTATAAGGAGTTGTTCACACTTCATGCATGAGTTCATCTTGTAATTGGATATCCCTCTCAAGTGTTATTTGTGGAAGTCCTAATGAGTATGACAAGAGTAGAGGCACGACAAGCCTGAAAGGCCAACATTTTTGTGGGGGAGCACCTTTCACCTACCCCACGGGCCAAGAATGCTGTTCATGAAGACTCAGGAAATTCTCTCTTTCTTAGTTTTGTTCCTATTATCTGGCATTGCTGAATCTAGCAAAGCAGATAATACTTCATTGGTTTACATACACATGTGTACATTTCAATGTTCTCTGTTTCCTTGAGAGGAATCCCAAGGAGCCAATTAACCTAACGTGTTCCCAAACAATTCTCTGTTTGGAAAGAATAATTTTCAGTGTGGGTGTTCCTTGAAATTGTATGCCTCATACCCTGTTATTACTGAAATGTGTGCGCTGCTCTGCTGAGTGCCAGCTCCGTTCTCATGCACTGTATAGACTATTGCAGTATCCCACACACAGTGCAAGATAATCCCTGTTTTGATTTTGTTAGGCATACAAATCCTTTTTGAACGTTTAGTCATTTAAAAAATGTAGAAATCCCATCTGTATCTAGAACAACGATGTGTAAACAGAAATTGCTTAATTTAAATGTTTTAATTAGTGATTTATTTGGTTAAAACAGTAGTGTGACATGTTTAAGAGTTCTTTCTTTTCTTACATAAAGAAATCAATGCTGTTTTTATTTTTTTGTGTAATGCCGTACAGAAAATGTTTTCCTTAGTGCAGGGCTGGCCTATTTAAATGCTATAAATTCAGGCCTGGATAATTGCTTTTATAGAAGCATTGGGGCATTATTGTGATGATTTGCTTTTCTTGGCATTTGCTACACCTTCAGAGTCTGCAAAGTTTGAGGACTGTAACAGTGTGTAAATTACATGCTCATGCTCATGAAAAGACTGCAAAACATCACTTTTCTGTTTGCACTCATTGTAAGAGACAAGTGCTGATTTTATAAAAGCTGTGAATAATGTGGGATGTATCTTATAAGGTAAATAGCAAAGTGCGGTAGCCAATGGCAACCACTCAGCCTTAAGATTGTTCTGATCGCTGTAAACTAATAAAAAGCAAAAAGTGATTGGTTACTCTGAGTAACTACACTTTATACATAATCACTTTCCTTAAAGTGGATGTAAACCCTTACATACACCCAGTGAAGTGAATAGCCTCAGATGATACACAGAGATGAAACAAATCTCCCTACATAAGTTTTACATGTACATCTGCTGTCTTCAGCTTTATATATTCTTTAGAAAGTTCACGTCCGGTTAGAGATGTTCTCTTCCTGTTCAGCACTGAGTATGAAGTCTGTGCACACAGCCAAGACATCTGACTGGAGGAAAGGCACAATCCCCCCCCCCCCTCCACATAGGCAGAGACTCTCTGAGCTGTCTTGTGAATAGTTTAGCTCTCTGCTAATCTATTTATAGCAACCTCCCCGACACAAATTTCAGCCTGGTTTTATCTCAGTTGACAGAGAACTTGTCAGAAGTTATCATGCTGATGACAGAAGAACGGAGCATGAGAAAGCCACGGGACTCAGTCGGGTTTGAATCGGGTTTACATCCACTTTAAAGGTTGACTCCGGTTTCATGAAAAAAAATATATAGCAAAATTTAAAAATAATATAGCATATACAATTGCTACACAAGCCATATTCTAATTTAATTTTATTAAAAATGTACTTGCCTTTTCAATCTGCAACCTCTCTCATTTTCTGTAAATATAATAACTTGGAGGCATTCTGTACACAGATAGTGTAGATAACTACCCCAAAGATGACATTTCCTGCTTGTGTGATAGGCGTATTGATTTTCCCAGAAGTCTGCACTAAGACCCCATACACAGTATTCGATTTTCTGCAGATTTTTGTGTTCAGATTTACCAAA
>BLSH010430924.1:1625650-1659435 GCA_018402905.1 Glandirana rugosa
TTTCAGCCTGGTTTCAGCATGACTAGGTTTTAGCGCCATTTTAGCACAGCGTATTCACACTTTACCCGGAATTCCCCTGTGTCTATCGTTATGTTTACACTGTCACCAAGATTAGGGGTAAGTGAGGTAGGTTTTGATTTTTTTACTAAAACCAATATGAAACTAAAAAAAAATTAAAAGTCCAGGTCTCTGTTAACATTGATCTTGTTTGACTCTAACTTAAAGGGAGTTAGGTTGACTGTTTCAATTGGTGAAGGAATGGCCCGGTAAAGACTGTGAGGAGAGGATGTACATTTTTAGTAGTAGAAAAACGATCTTTTTATGAGTCTAAAACATATATAATGTTTGGGGGTTCTGAGTATTTTTCTAGCAAAAAGATGATGATTTTTACATGTAGGAGAGGAGTGTCAGAAATGGCCCGGTAAGGAAGTGGTTAACTTTGTCAGTTGGATTGAGGGAAATTCAATCTCAGTTTGTTCTAGTTACAATTGTCTCTGGACCTGAAAATTAAAAAAAAATCAAAGTATAACCAAAATCATTTTTTTAGTTTTGGATGGAGTGAATGGGGATTAGAACCACTGTCACATTTGTATTGCTATCTGTGTCCCCTTAAGGCCCATTTCACACTTATGCGACACGATTTTACCGCGATTTTGGATCAGTACGACTTTGGTCCGACTTTGTTGCAACTTTGCCACAAACATTGCCAAGTAGTACAGAAATCGCATCTACATTATTCAGGTGCGATTTGCAGGAGACTTTGAGGGTTTAACATTGGAGTCTCTGGATCTCAAGTTGCTTCAAAGTTGGACAAAAGCAATGCAGTGACTACCTTGAAGTCATCCCGACTTTAAGTCATACAGATATGAATGTTACTCATGGAAAATCATGGGGAAAGACTTGTCATGCAACTTTGCAGTCCCAAATCGCAGGACAAGTCGCACAAGTGTGAAAGGGGCCTTAGAGAGATTCACCTCTCTTGCATTCCTGTTTATCATTAGGACCCTGGTGACAACCAGGGTTTATCTCATTTTGGAGGGCTGTCCTCTCACTTCCTGTTTTGGCTATGGGACAGGAAATGAGAGCAATCTCCATAATGGGACACAGATGGCAAAAAACTGACAGGGGTTATAACCCTTTCCTGCTTTATTCAAATGAAAAAAAATTTGCCTTTAGCTTTAGTTCTCCTTTTAGTTGTAACTGGAACAGTAATAGAGGGAAAGTCTTCCAACATGTTCCATTGCAGTAAAGAGCACTCGCCACACTTTGAAGAAATTTACTTTAACTTCCTGATGTATCTACGGCACAGAAAGTGAAGGGAATCTCCCCAGTGTGACACAAATACTGTAGCAAAAAACAAAACGGAATTTGAACCCTTTCTCATTTTCAATCCTGGTGACACATTAAGAAGGTGAATATTTCAAGAGGGGACATAGAGAGCAAAAAAAAGGAAAACATAAACCAGGGCTAAACCTTCCTTACTCTATCCAAAATGAAAATGATTTGACTTTAATGTGAACCTGTTCTATGGCCTATACAGCACCTAGGTGTCACATGGGTGCAGAATGGGGGAGTCCACTGCCCAGTTTAAGCTTTCAGTCACGACTCTGAACTCATAGGACCTTCTCTCCTTACTTCCAGTTACCAAATGGAACGCTGAGGGAGGGAAGGGGAGGTGATTATGTGGAGCTGGGAAGGGGGAAACTAAATGAACCTGTTGCTTTGCCCTGTATGAGCAAAACACGAGTTCACTTTGAGCTGAAGACTATAGTTTAAATGCTATTTTTCTTTTCTTTTTTAAAGAAAATTTTCTCTCATTTAAGAAGTAATGTCACTATGATATGTGTATTTTTTTTTTTCTGAGCCGTCTTATTCTCTAGATGTGAAGCCTGTGTGTAATAAAACTGCTTGGCCACCAAAAATAAAAAAGGTGTGACTCAGTCATGATTTAATTGACAAAATTATTACTGCACTATGTAATGCTTCTCTGAAGATTACCCTATTTTCGTAGCTGGTTTTTATTAGTTGCAGGAGCCGGCATGTGATTTTTTTGATTGTCTGTGCTGATGGCTGCACGGGGAGGAGGGATCAAGGCAAGGTTGATTATGTAATCCACGTGCCACTGAGAGAATGAACAGGGGTGATCTGCAAGAGCCACTGAAAAGTGCCCTTATGTTTCATTCAGGTCAGCTTCGTAGGATTTTTCATCATCCCATCAAACATGTGAGGCCTGTTTTATGGAGGCACAAAATGGCTAAACTTCTTAGACATCTCACTCAAGAAATCTTTTCCAACCTAGAAGGTGTTCATTTAACAAACAGGAAAGACCACTAAATATTATCCAAGAGTGAGACATGGAAAGCTGCATGGATGAAGTCGCACATTACAAATATTATTTGTACTTTTGGTCTTTTTTTAAGACCTTATGAGAATGACATCATACCTATGACTAGTTTTTAATAGCTTTTTCTTCAAAACTCCAGTCTGGAACTGTTAAAACCAGTGTTCCAAGATATGCAAACTGTGTCCATGTTCTGCTGACTTTTTTAGACCAATTTTGTTAATAAATCGATAGTGCAGACTTAAACTGCAATTTACCAAATGCTTTTAATTTGCTGATAATGTGAAACCCTGGGTTCAAAGATGATACTTTTATTTTAAGCTTGTAAAAAGAGGGAAATGAGTACGTTTTATTTTATTTTCCTCAGCTTTATTTTGCTTGAATTGGCTGACATGTTGGTTACATTTATGAGGTTTGGGGAAGACATGCAAAATAGTATGCTATATTTTATCCATTCACACAAAAATAATATAAATCTACAATGGGTCCCATTGGGATAGTGCCTCAGGGCCACCAATAAAAATCATACAGCCTACCTACCAAGGCAAAACCCTGCCCCTGCCCCCCTTTACTATTCCTGTGTTCTGTGCAAGTGCTGATGCAATGAACAAGAACTCGGAAACACAGAAGAGTAGATAAGCAATAATTGTTTGGGTGTGGGTAATGATGTCAAGCTGACATCATGGCCACCATTGCCCTGGTCTGCTTTTTTGTGCTTTTGAGGCCTGCATAGCTCCAAAAAGCACAATCAGTCACACAGAGTCTCTAAGACTGACTTTGCTAGTGTCTGTTCAGAAGACAGTATCAGAGAGGACACCTACAGGGAGACTCTTCTGTTCCTTGGCATCCTGCTGGCTTGATGAGACCCGGTCCTGGTACAGAAATACTGCTGCCCCCGCCCCCACAGACAGCTCTGTAATGTCTACAAAGTTTTCTTTTTCCAGTAGCAATTAATTTGAGAAATTCTATTAGTACTATTAAGGTGGAATCTAAATGGCTGCACCTATTTTTATATATGCACCTGTAGCCTACAGTTACTATTTAAATTGACTTAGCAACAATTATATTTTTTCATGGAAGGTGTATGGTGCATATATTCTAAATAATTTACAGGTATTTATTACCTCTCATTAAGATCACAGTATTCCCTTGACATAATCTGCTTTTCTCTCCAAAAAGACTTTACCATCTTTCTTCAGGCATCCAGGGTCAGCATCTACTAACAAGACTTCCTAGCCCAGAAATGGCACAATGACGTTGATTCTGGTGCCTGTGCAGTTTTTGGCTGGTGTTTAGGCAGATTATTCCCCTCCTGCCCCCCACCACCACCACCACAACCCCCACCATCTTGTGACTTGCAACAAGTTGCAGTGTCAGGCAGGCAGAGTGATCGCAGAGCAAGAGGAAGTATAAGGAAATGCTTCCTCCTGCCTGCAGTATACTGATGACATCATTTTCCCAGATTCCTAGTTTTGGCCCAGGCACAGTCACTTGGCTGGAGCTCAAGACTGCTTTGAAACCTTAAAAGGTTTTATAGAAAGATCTGAGCTCTTGCTGTGTATTGTAACATGTCAGGAAATTATTCATACCAACTGACAGGTCCAATAGGACATTTTTGGAGAAATAACCCCCACAAAGGGGTGTGCCTGCTAGTAAAATCTGGCATCCTGCAACTATTATAATGGTTCTTAGCAAGCTGTGGAAGAAGGAGATAAAAGAAAAACAATTATGTTCTGTTGCTATGGGTCACTACAATTTACACCCTACACTTCAACTTTTGAACAAGCTGTTACTATTTTATCTGTTTTATGGCCAGTTGAACATTGTAGCTTGCAGGAAAAAAAGAATGAAGATTATCTATGTTGTGTGCAGTATTTTTGTCTTTTGACCCATGAGTCAAAACAATCTGTTGCAGAACTCCGCAGGGGCAGAAACATGATAGAAACCTCATATATCTTAAAATTTATGATTGTTTCTTGGTGGTCTAAAGCACAATTGGGAAAGGGAGTACTTAGCCTTCTAAACTGTTTAATGTTTGTTCTCGAGGAAGGTCAGTTTGAGTTCTTATTTAGATTTATTGTAACAAATATAGAATGTCAGTAGCAAATCCAAAGACTAGCAAGTTACAAGTCGGGGTTACTGGATTTATGTTTCATTATAATGACGTGAGGATAATTCTTTTAGCTGCATGACCATTTCATTAGTCACAGTTTGTAGAAACAAATCTTTGTACAAATAAAGGTTTGAATTAAAACAAAAACAAATGAAGTCACGTTTATCCTTGTCTTCCGTTTGGCAAGAGCAATGAGCCATTTTTACTGATTGTTCATCTAGTTAAAATAGCAGGAAATTCAGTATTTTGAAAGTGTCTACAACTGGTTGATGAGCCTGTATAGGAAAGCTTGAGCGGAGTAGTAGTAACATTCTCTAGTTTGGCCTTGAAACAGATGCTTTATGTATTTATATGTATAATTAATCATTTTTGGACAATTTCAGATGCAATGACACTACATGTTTTTGATTTTTTAGTAGAGAGGGGCTGTCAAATCCTAGGAATGTATTCCCTTGATAAGTACCTTCTAAATGACAGAGCCAAAGTAAAAAATGCCATGTTCAGGGGGAGAGTGTTGAGGCAGGGCTGCCCAACCTTTTGTGTAGGGTTTGGATTGTGGTTGTCTGTGCATGATATTGCATCTGCACTCATGTGAAGGCAACTTTACATATGTAGGAATAAGTTGCACTTATGTGAGATGACTTCAGGCATTTGATGATGAGGGCAGCAAAGGAGCCAAAGGTCCATAGGCCATGTGTTGTTTCTTTCCCAAAAATGACACCAGGAACAGATACACATCTCATTGTGAAACAGTACTACTGGTACACACAATACTGTATGATTGATATTGAGGCCTGACCCAAAAAAACAAGGCTAACCCAATAGCTCGGGAACAGAAAGTGGGACGGGAGAGACAAAAAGATAATTATAGAACATGTTCTAACTGTAGTTATGTAGTAGTGGGATGATGATTATTATTTAATCATTATTATAATGTGAGTAATTTCCCGCAGCAATAGGTTCTTCCAGAGAATGACATTTAATAGGACTTCCGAAAATCCAACAGAGGTACAGATACCTCACCGCGTCGCTGTCACCGTGCTTCCCTACGAGTGGGCGCATGTTCAAATATTGATGTTTTCTTAAGCTCAGTCAGAAAATGTTGGAGTGCACAAGTTAACATTAAGAACAAAAAGAATGTCATAAAGAATTGTGTTTGGACCTTTTGCAACGCATTGAGGATGGACCAGATTTGTTGAATTCGGTAATTACTTGTGATGAAACTTTGATGTGTACGTATGATCCAGAAACCATTTCTAGCTCTTCCCAAAGATCAAGCTGGTATTTAAAGGAACCCATTGTTTGTCAGACAAGACTTGGCTGATAGCAGACCTACTGTTTAACTGATAGTTGTGCGGTCGTGCGACGTTGTACCCAAAGTTAATTGATGTCCTTTTTTCCCCCACAAATAGAGCTTTGTTTTGGTGGTATTTAATCACCTGGGTTTTATTTTTTGTGCTATAAACAAAAAAAAGAGCAACAGTTTTGAAAAAAAAACTAGTATTTACTTTTTGCTATAATAAATACCCCCAAAAAAATGTATAACAACAAATTTCTTCCTCAGTTTAGGCCAATATGTATTCTACACATTTTTGGTAAAAAAAAAATCCCAATTAGCGTGTATTAATGGTTTGCACAAATGTTATCGCATCTACAAAATAGAGGATAGATTTATGGCATTTTTATTATTATTTTTTTTTTTACTAGTAATAGCAGTGATCTGCGATTTTTAGCAGGGCCGCGACATTGCGGCAGACAGGACGGAAACTTTTCTGGGGCCAGTTACATTTATACAGCACTCAGTGCTACTTACTGTATAAATGACACTTGCAGGGAAGGAGTTAACACTAGGGGGCGATCAAAGGGTTAAATGTTCCCTAGGAAGGTGCTTTCTAACTGTATGGGGGCTGGGCTGACTGGGAGAACAGAGAGATAACTGCTCCTAATCACTAGGAGCAGCCGATCACTCTGAACTCCCCTGACAGAACGGGGATCAGCTTAGCTTACACTGGCAGATCCCCGTTCTGCCTCTCTCTGGAGCGATCATGAGTAGCCGGCTGACATTGAGTCCGCCAGACCCGCTGATTGGCTACCCTGCTAGTGAATGGGTGTGGGCGCGTCCACAGATCTCCGTGTACACCCGCAACGTACACCTGCGGCGATTAGCACAGCCGAGCCAACCTGCTGCAGTATAACTGCGGCGGCTGGTCGGCAAGCGGTAAAGTGGTTCGAAAGTCAAAAGGTTTTTTATCTTAATGCATTCTGTACATTAAGATAAAAAGCCAGCAGAGTTCAGGAGCCCCCCTCAGCCCCACTAATACTTACCTGAGTTCATCTTGATCCAGCGATGTTGCACGAGAGTCTCAGCTGTCTTGGACTCTCCCTTCTCATTGTCTGAGACAGCAGCAGGGGGCGAATGGCTCCCGCTGCTGTCAGTCAAAGTCAGTGAGCTAATGAGGAGGGAGAAGGGGCAGGGCCAAGTCGCGGCTCTGTGCCTGAATGAACACAGAGGAGCGGCTCGGCTCGGGTGCTCCCAAAGCAAGCTACTTGCTGTGGGGGCACTCGGCAGGAAAGAGGGGCCAGGAGCGCCGGTGAGGAACCTGAGAAGAGGAGGAGCTGGGCTGCTCTATGCAAAACCATTTCACAGAGCAGGTAAGTGTAACATATTTTTAAATGGAAAAAAAAGCGAGACTTTAGTATTACTTTAACCAATTGCAGACCGGCTGCCTTTGTTATACGGCGACAGGTTGGCACTGCTGCGCGAATCACCGTAGCTGTATGGCGGCTCGCTCGCGCAGTTGCGGGCAGGAGCACACTGCATGAGCGTGCCTGCGCTTCGGGCGGACTCGATGTCCCTGGCAACCCACGATCGCCTGTTACAGAGCCAAAACGGAGATCTGCCATTGTAAACACGGCTGATCTCCATTCTGACAGGGGCATATCACAGATCTACTGTTCCCTGTAATTGGTATCTGTCATGCCCCGGCCAGCCCAGCCCCCACACAGTTAGAACACACTGAGAGAACACAACCCCTTGATCGCCCCCTGCAGTTTAACCCCTTCCCTGCCAGTGACATTTATACAGTAATCAGTCCCAATAAAAATCGCAGATCGCCGCCATTACTAGTAAAAAAATTAAAATGCCACAAATCTATTCCCATAGTTTGTAGCCGCGATAACTTTTGCGCAACCCAATCTATATACGCCTATTGCGATTTTATCTACCAAAAATATGTAGAAGAATACATATCGGCCTAAACTGAGGAAGAAATTCATTTTTTGGATATTTATTATAGCAAAAGTAAACAATATTCTTTTTTTTAAAAAATTGTGGCTCTTTTATTGTTTATAATGCAAAAAAAAACAAAAAACGCAAGGGTGATCAAATACCACCAAAAAAAAGCTCTAGTTGTGGGAAAAAAGGCGTCAATTTTGTTTGGGTACAATGTCGTCAGATAAAGCGACGCAGTGCCGAATCGCAAAAAGTGCTCTGGTCAGGAAGGGAGAAAATCCTTCCGGGCTGAAGTGGTTAAAGAAGTGAACTTGTTGCTGTGCCATGTATGGGCAAAGTGTGGGCATTGCTTCTGCATAAGGGGATTAGCATTAGAAGTCATTGCAACTCTTTTAAGGACTTGTGGTCATGTATTAAATGCACACAATGATGTGGTTTGTATTTTATATTAATCCTGCCCGCCTGTACTGAGGTGAAATCTCACTTTTCTGTGGGCTTGGTTAGAGGAAGCTCATTGCAAGTTTATCTGAAGCATATTAAGTTCCATAAATCCTTACATTTCTAAGTTTTTCAGTATACTTTGACATGCATTTTGGGCTTAGTATGCCATTGAAAAAAATATAAACGCTGAACACTTCATAGGGTTCCTAAAGCCTGTTGGCTTGGATTAGAGTACGATTTCCTCAGTATCATATAATTGTTGAAATGATAACTTTCCGCCTGCATGCTGAAAATGACGGTAATGTCCGCCATCTCTTCTGAGACTTTCCGAGGTATCCCATACTGAAAATGATCTGACTCCTCATGTAAGTCTTTGGATTTTTTGGATGTTTGTTATTGCATTCATTAGACAGAACGTGCCATTCTAATCTACAGCAGGACATGGTGCCAGATTCTTATCAAAGCACCAGTGGCTCTAATATTTGTGAGCTGGAGTTTTTTTTTTCTCTACTAACAAGGGATTGAGTGTCATGCATTCTGGAAATGCTTTCAAGGCATGCTTAGCCAGGAAAGAAATATTTTCACTTGCAGGGTTACTAGGGAGACAAAGATTACATGAGTCAGTATCCTGGGCCTGTGACTCAGGAGTGTCCATTTATTAAATGTTTCCAAAGTCGTTGTGTAATTATTATAGGCAAGGATTTATATGATGAAAATATACCAAAAAATGATATGAAGGCTGTTTTATAGCACTATTTACTCTACCTATTTTAGCAAATTTAAGCATGGTTCCAGTTTTCAGAGACCTTTAATGAGAGGCTACCATTGCATACCTCTCCTGAAAATTATACTTGTCTAGATGTCATACTGATCTGGTGGCTTAAGTCCCTTGTGAGGCACTACTGACCAAGGATCAAGTATGTAGATCAGGAGCTCAGACTTTACTCTGACTTTCTTTGACTAGTGCATGATCTGTGATGCAGATGATCTCAGCTGTAATAAAGTAGTGCCACCTAAGTTTATTTATTATTTTTGTGTGGTGTGGGCAGAGCTCCATCCCCCTGTCCAGTCTTCATTGCTCCCTGGGACCCTAGCAGGCAGGTCAAGCCACATCACTAATGCCTAGTAAACATGATCAGAAGATCGGATGAAAAATATTGCTTTGTATTTACAGCGATCGTACGATAATATGATTGTTAGTACACAGCTTTCGAGAGCCGACCACAATAGTTCATGCCAAATTATCAGAAGGGACAAACAACATTTTTTTCTTGTACGATATTCGTTTAATCAGTACAGTATTAATCCGAAAAAAAAGCGGAAAACCGAGACCATTTATGCTCAGGAATGACAGAATACATTATTATACAATGCAAAAATTCTCGGACGACAGAATACAACTTCGGATGTGATGTAATGTGTTGTATTATACACATTACATCACATTACATCACTTCTGAAGTTATATTCTTTTGTAACTTAAGTAACCTTTTCATTTTCGATATGAGACCAACATGCAAAAAAAAACGGACTTTCATTTGTCCAATATTATCATCGTGTGTACAAAGCTTAATATTGCTTAGCTCAGTTTGTTCAGTAGAACTACTTATGTCATTCATCTCTATATAATTATATATATATATATATAAAGGTAAAGGGCAAGTAATAGATTTTTTGTACCCTGCCTCCATTTTTGGAGTCAAAAGATATATATAGCAATGCATAGGTGTATTTATTGTGTAGCAAAAGTAGATCTGCCTGTTACAGCTGTCCTGGTAAGTAGAGGGGGATAGTGCCCATAATAAAAGTAGTTGTAAAGCCTTAAGGTTTTTCACCTTAACCACTTCAGCCCACTTTAGGACCAGAGCACTTTTTGCGATTCGGCACTGTGTCGCTTTAACTGACAATTGCGTGGTCATGCGACATTGTACCCAAACGAAATTTGCATCCTTTTTTCCCCACAAATAGAGCTTTCTTTTGGTGGTATTTAATCACCTCTGCGTCGTTTCTTATTGCCGCTATAAACAAAAGAAGAGCGACAATTTTGCAAAAAAACCCAAATGTATTACTTTTTGATAAAATACAAATCCAAAAAAAAATATAAAAAAACATTTTTTTCTGTCGGTTTTGGCCGATTTATATTCTTCCTCATATTTTTGGTAAAAAAAATCGCAATCGGCGTTTATTGATTGGTTTGCGCAAAAGTTGCAGCGTTTACGGATGATGAGAATTCATTTCTGGGGTTTTTATTTTTTTTTATTTTTTACTAGTAATGTCAGTGATCTGCGATTTTTAGCGATACTGCGATATTGCAGCGGACATGTCGGACCATTTTGACACTTTTTTTGGGACCATTGGCATTTATACAGCGATCAGTGCTATAAAAATGCACTGATTACTGTGTAAATGCCATTGGCAGTGAAGGGGTTAACCTGCAGGGGGCGCTCTAAGGGTTAACTGTGTTCCCTGGGTGTGTTCTAACTGTGTGGGGGCTGCCCTGGCTGGGGAAAGGGGATGATCACAGCTTCCATATACAGGAAGGCTGTGATCATCGCCCTTCCCCCTTCAACAGAACGGAGATCCGTGTTTACATACACGGACCTCCATTCTTTCAGTGCGGGGGAGCCATCGCGGGTAGCCGGAGGCGATCGAGTCCGCCGCACCCGCTCCCTGGCTCCCCCTGAACACAGTGAGCGCGCGGGCGCGCCTCCGGCGGCCCGCGCGCGCTCACAATGCTAGTTATCGCGGGCGCCGTCCTGGGACGGCAGTTCGCGATAACAAGCCACCTTGCTGCCGTCACGCTGCGGCGGGCGGTCGGCAAGTGGTTAATGCATTCTATGCATTACGATGAAAAACCTTCTTTGCTGCAGTTGCCCCCCAGACCCCTCCTTTTTCTTACCTGAGCTCAATCCAATCCAGCAATGTGCACAAGCTCATTGGACAGATTGATAGCAGCGGGAGCTATTGGCTCCCGCTGCTGTCAATCTAAAGCTGTGACACAGGATTGGGGGCAGAGCCGAGTCCCGCTATCTGTGTCAATGGACGCAGCAGCGTGACTCGGGAGCAAGCACGCATACGTGCCCCCATGGAAAGCAGCTTTCCGAGGGGGCACCCAGTGAAGAGGAGGGGCTTGGAGCGCCGAAGGAGCACCTCAGAAGAAGAGGATCGGGGCTGCTCTGTGCAAAACCATTTCACAGAGCAGGTAAGTATAGACATGTTTGTTATTTTTATTTAAAAAAAAAAAGGGCTTACAATTACTTTAACATTCAGTGAGGTTTTAAACTATCCCTGATCTCCACTCAAAACCAATAAGCCTGTATTAGGTGGAACTGTTGTTTAAATGTTTTGTTTGTAGAGAAAACTCAATGTGATGCAATATGCAGCGGCTTGTGGCAGCTTTCTGTATATTTAATTTGCTTTCATTTATGTAAAGAAAATGCTAGTGCTGACCACATGTCCAGCTCTGAACACTATGCAGGAGTCAGAGATAGCAGGTTATTACCTACAGTGAGCTATGATGATTAGACCACCAGAGTAGTGACAAGTGATGTAGCTGCCCCCAGGGTAAAACAAAGGTTTACATATTACACTAGAAATTCAAATGTTTTCAAAACATTTTTGCCAAGACAGTGGAACTTGGCAGCCACGAGTGCTTTTTTTCCCCTTCAGTTTTGCATATTTGGATTAAACATTATTAACTTTTTTTTTTTTTTTCTTGATTTTCCTACAAGCAACTATGAGCAACCTAGTAACACAGCTAAGAATTCCTCCCAGCACTTAGACTTGTCTTCATGGCTACCAAAAGATTACACACACAAATCACTGCACAAAAGTAGCATACGAGTCAGAGAGCTAGATAACCACACCAGACAATTGTCTTGTCCAAACTCTTAAATAGTCCCCAAAGTGAAATGTTTTATAATCTGTTTATGTGCGGTAGTCACGGAAAAAAAAAGAAAGAGGTTTGGGCACAGAATAACTGATAGAAAGAAAGAGACTTTTTTTGGATTCTAACTGAAACACAATAAAGCACATAATTAACTTTACAATTCTTTGTGTTTCTCGTTTGACTGCAGGGAGGAGATGAAAGGGGACTGCTAGGCCTTGCATTCCATCCCAATTATAAGAAAAATGGAAAGCTGTATGTGTCGTACACCACCAACCAAGAGCGCTGGGCCAGCGGACCTCACGACCACATTCTTCGAGTTGTGGAATATACGGTGTCTAGGTACCACATCTACCACTTTTTATTCTTGAAGGCAGTGAATATCCAGTACAAGCTGCTCTTACCTGTGCACAAATGTGAATGAAATATTTGACACATGCATTCTGAAGGCTTAGAAGAGGCAGTTGGTGGTCTGCATCTGCAGGATTACCAGTCAGAAATCAGCTATATGCAAGAAAATATCTCCCTCCACAATACCAGCTATATTTTAATCATCATGACTTCTCATAAGCTCTAGATTTTTTTTTTGCTGCTTAAAAAGGAATAAATGTATACTTATGGGACCTATTAGTTTAAAGGGGAGACCTAACCAGTTTGCCTCCTTTTTCTATTTTTCTTTATTTCTCAAAAAGTGCGTCTTTCCTTACTGTCCTTTAAGAACGAGGTGCAGGATCCCCCACTTTGGGGTGAAATGTGTCTGAGGGACCATTCCTGCGGGTGGAGAGCAGAGCTGACGCCATCTTACATTACCTGGTTTAGTTTTGGTCACAATGAGTTACAATGGATGTACATGCAATGTATGATACTCCACTGGAGACCATGCTCTCTCATTACGATGCACGTTTGGAAACTGTTCACATCTAAGTGGCTCCTTGCAGTGCAGTGCAGTCATATGACAATTATGCAAATTAGACCTATTCATATCACTGCAGTGCATTAAAGTAAATGCAAACCTGTGGCCAAAAAAATAAAGAAAATGAAAGAGGCCTCAATGAGTAATGTCTCCACCACTCTGGTCGCATTGATGGCTGGTGCTAGTCAAGATAGATGCTTGCTCGTCAAGCCCTGTATGGGCTACAAGAAAATTAAGCCCATCTGCCCTAAACACATTAGTCAGGCTAAATGAATGTAAACGGATTCAGCTTTCATTCCCCATCCATGAAGAAATCTCATAACGTTTCTCGCCTACGTGGGGCTTAATAGTAGAGGCCTCTTCTATTAAGCCCCCATGGGGGAAACGCGTTTGAGGATTCCTCCATGGGTGGGAAATGAGAGCTGAAGCCATTTACATTTATTTAGCTTTACTAACAAGTTTACAGTGTGCTTGTTCTGAGTGTGGACAAACTTCATTTTCTTGTAGCCTAGAATCACGAATCACTGTCAAACCGCTAAATTATTTTTGTTTGAAATCTTCAAAACTCGTTAAATTAATGCCTGGTTGTCCTGCTGTGAATGTCCTTGTTCAGCCATTTCCTGTTAGAGGGAAGCAACACTGTCCCTTTCGTCCAGTTGTGCTCCTGTGTTATCACACAGGCCTCCTATGGAGACAAGAAATATTCATTTAACCACTTCAGCTCAGGAAGGTTTTACCCATTTCCTGACCAGGCCATTTTTTTGTGATACGGCACTACGTTGCTGTGGGGGGGAATGTCACACTGGAGAAAAAGAGAGATTGTGTTCCAGCTTAGCTAAAACACGAGATCTCTCTGTTTCTCCCTGGCAGATCAGCCGTTTGCTTTGTTTAAGTAGGCAGGCGGCTGATCTGTCACTGCTGAGGACGATCAGCGGGTCTGTGCGGCTGCCAGACCCGGTGATTGGCTCCCGCTGAGTGGCGGCACACGCACGCCCCCTAAGCAGCATCCACAAAACCACATGCCTGTACATGGTTTTGCACAGCCGGGCCACCCTAAAGCAGTATGTAATGGTTTAATACACATTACACAGGCATGGTCCATTGCTGTAACCATTAGGAATCTGCCCAAAGAAATTGCAATTGTATATGATACACACTGCTTTTGGGTTTACATGTACTCTAAAGAATTTGCTTCTAGCATGTATTTTATTGCATCAGTATGAACCTTGGACCCCACTGATATTAATGATAATGGACTTTTTATCATATGACCAGTGGGCTCAGGTTATTTTTTTCAGGCAACAAAATGAGAGTGTCCAAAGACATTCCCATATTGTGCATAAAAAACATACAAAACCGGTTGTATTTTTCACAATGCAAGGTGCGAATCTATTGCTTAGTGATGTATAGTCCACTGTCCACACAGCAGAGCACAAGATCACAGTGGTATGTGGTGCAAGCCCATGTTCCTTGTGTGCCGGGCTTTCTTCTTTTTTGGGGTGGCTGGAAAACGTGTTATCTTTACAGTTTGAAAACAAGAAACACATTTAAATGTGAAGTGGATGTGAAGCCTGAAAAGAGGATTTTGGGAGAGGACAGGGCAAACCACATTGACATTCCAAACACTTTTTTAGCTATGTTGCACTGTTATTATCATAGGTATCATCAATGCATATTAAAAGATCAATAGATATTAAAAAAAACACATGTGTAAAGAGTGTGCCAACATTATAAATTATATGCATTCAGTGTTTTTTTTATCCATCATTGGAAACAGGAAGAACCCAAGTCAAGTTGATGTGAGGACAGAGAGGATGTTTCTCGAAGTAGCTGAGTTGCACAGAAAACACCTGGGAGGACAGCTTTTGTTTGGTCCAGATGGCTTCTTGTATATTTTCCTTGGAGATGGAATGATAACTATCGATGATATGGAAGAAATGGATGGTTTGAGGTAAAAATAATATACATTTTTATAAAGGGTGCTTTCTCACATGTTTTAGACCATATTGAGCTGCAACAGGAAACCTATAAACATGCTCACTGTTAATGTAAAGTGCAATGTATTTCAATTCATCCTGAATATTCTTTCAGCTCAAAAAGTGGCTTCTTATACTATAAACCTCAAATTGCCCCTTTCCTTGTTTTGGCTGGTGCTTGGAAATGTGAACTCTTCATAAGTTTCCTTTTTGTATATTTACCAAAATGATTATTATTCAGGATTTATACAGTTTGCACAACAACAGTTTGCACAATGCTTTACAATACAAAGGGAGACAGTACAGTTACAATACAATTTAAAACAAGAAGGTTTGGAGGGCTCTGCTCATGAGAGCTTACAATATAAGGGAGGCAAGTGATACAAAAGATAATAACTGTCTGGGGATGAGGTGATGGGGATGAAGAGATGAGGTAGGTATAATCTAAAGTAGGACATAGCAGAACAGTTTGAGATAGAAAGCTCCAGTGGATGGGAGAAGCTTTAAAGAAGTTCTGGAGGCAAGCCCTGGAGAAGGTGGTGAGGGAGCTGGTCTTAAGAGGAGCAAAAAACATGTTTTGTGTGATATTTTGAAACAAGGTATGTGATGTAGTTTGGAGCAGAGCTGTGGATTGCTTTGTATGTTTTTGTTAGGATTTTGAAACAAATAAATGTTGGGCAAGCAGAAGCTAGTGGAGGGAATGGTAGAGAGGGGTAGAGGGAGCTGAATGGTTGAAAGTTTGGTAAGTCTAGCAGCAGCATTTCTGACTGAAGAGGTGATATGATACTGTATGTCTATGTAGATAGAGGTAGGCCAACGAGGTGGGAGTTGCAGTAGGAGGGCGAGAGTTATTGCGAGAGTGAATTATGGATCGATGTATTGAAGTAGTAGAGCATTTTCATTTTTGGATTGTGAGTATTAACTTACCTTAGTGAATAAGGTGAAGCTGTCTTCACTATGAATATCCAATTATGTTCAAAGGTATTTAAAACAACAGTCTTGCACACAAGTGAATACAGCTTCACCTTGTTTACTTTGCTAAGGAAAAATTCTGCAACAACCAGCTTGCTGAGGAGCTTCTGAAATAACAATATATTATTATTACCCTCCCACCTCTAGAGTCAGCCATTGATTTAAACCAATATTCTATCCAATATTCTATCCCTGATTAAGAAGGAAGAACATTGGATTCCATTGGATGATTTTAATGGAATTGTTGGGCTTGAACTTTCAGGTGTGGTGCTTGTACTTCTGGTTCTAGAGTCAATGTACAAATCCACACCATCTCGTGAAATGAGTACCATTTTGGGGATTTAGTGCCACTACTCTCACAATCTGCAGAAAGATTGACAGCACAGTTTTAGAGGGGAAGATGAGGAGATTAGGCATAATGCTCAACTCTATATTAAAAAAAAGCAAGGGCATTAACAGTTTTCAAATGTTTTAGTTCACCTGAACACATATCAGGCATATCCTAATGCGGATATTCAAATCATACTAATTGTGGGCAGATCCTGATCATCTACAAGGCAACCTAGACAGGAGTTTAGGGTCTACTGCATGTTAAGGAGAACTAATAAGTAATCCGGAGGATAGTGAAATTGGTCTTAAATGTGCACCTGTCTTTCACTTCACAAGGAAAGATATACTTGTAGGCAGTTGTCGTCTAATGGGGCCATGCCCATACAGACAGTACAAATGAGGCAGCTTCTCTGTATATTGCATTCCATTTCAATTTCATTTAAAAGAATGGAAGGGGCTAAAGCTGCTAGCTTATTAAGGGCCCCATTCTGTTTTTCTCCATCTCTGATTGTGGACAGAAGATCAGTAATCACTACAAGACACAAATATGCAAGCTAGGTCAGTGACTTTCTAAGTAGTGAGACAAGAATTATGACACCCTGGAGCTGAGATGCTGTAGATTCCATTAAATGCAAGACTATAGCCAACACTTGTTTCGTTTTAGAGTGAGGAAGTGTTAGAACCTACCTCAGTTTCTTTCTACTGTCTTTGTTCCTGTTACCATTAGTACAGGAATAGAAGGAAAGTTGAAAGTCTCTCAACAAGGAGAGGACGACTATGAATACCCTTTTTAGACGCATGAGCAAGGCTGGAACCGTTCTTGGCATTTTATTGTGGTTGTGTTCCTGTCGGAGATTCTCCCTCATTTCCTGTTTTAGTGAGAGCATTGTAAGCTGGATAGGAAGAAAGCAAAAATACCCATCATTCTAAATCTTTTCTACTTATTGAAGTTGTAGCTGAAGTTCTGCTTTTATTTTTTTTTTTTTATAAAGCATGTTACTAGTCTGTCATTTGGTTCTATTAAGCTACCATTGCACTGAATTGTATATGTGTTTTTTGCTTACATTATTCTGGTTATAGCGCATCACCAGTCTCTTGGACATGTAACACTTGTACGTTCACCTTTACAGAAAATCTGTAAGGTGAATTTACACTGGACCCCCTTTCTCATCCCCCCCCCCGGTCCCACTGACCTGGAGTCCCGTGATCACCCGCTGTGAGACATCAGGTCACCATTTTACCGTTCCAGGGATTTGAAATCCCTGCGGCTTTCTCTCCTCTTCTCCAGCGCTGACAGGATGGGCTAGATGGGTTCTGATTGGTCAGCGGCATCCATGTGATGGTGCCGACCAATTACAATGCCTCTTATCCATACATGCAGAGAGGTACAGATAGGAGATTAAGCTGCAGAGATTTCATATCCTTGGACCAGTAAAGCAGCGACCCGATATCTCACAGCAGGTGATCGCGGGACTCCAGGTCAGCGGGATGGGGGTGAGGAGGGGATACAGTGTAAGTTGACCTTTCAGATTTTCTGTAAAGGTGAACTTACCCTTTAATTATTTGACATTTTTAGTTTTTCAGGAAGCATTTATTGTCTTTTTCTTTTGCTCTTTTAGTGACTTTACAGGATCAGTACTGAGACTGGATGTTGATATTGATGGATGTAGCTCTCTTTATTCCATACCTAAAAGCAACCCACATTTTAATAGTACAAATCAGCCGCCAGAGATATTTGCACATGGCCTACATAACCCAGGCAGGTAAGCCAGCATATTAACTGTCATTGCTTTAACTTTTTTACAAACGCGAAAATAAAACTAAAGTGTGAGACTGGTGAAGTTGAATACATGCTTTATTTTATTTCTTGTAATTTTCTCTGTAAATGCCTATTCAACTCAATAAGCAGCCAACACACGAGAATGGAGAAAAAAAATTGACACGTAGTATTTCATTCTCACTTAGTGCACTGCAGCGCATGGTAGTGCGTTATCTTTCGTTGTTGTGCACTGCAGTCCATGTGGGTCAGAGGTACATTAGGTTATTGCACTGGGCTGCCAAAATAAATGGCACCACAACATGCTAGCGTATGGAATGTGTGTTGTGCTAAGGTGTGCATTAACTTGTACCTTTTAGCATCAGAACAGAGAAATGTATAAGCCCTCAGTCAAAAACATTTAAATAAAACATGTCTACAACATTTTATCACCATGTGCCAAGCACTTAACCAATTAATACCTTGGA
This sequence comes from Glandirana rugosa, assembly GCA_018402905.1. Taxonomy (NCBI): domain Eukaryota; kingdom Metazoa; phylum Chordata; class Amphibia; order Anura; family Ranidae; genus Glandirana; species Glandirana rugosa. The sequence goes on from BLSH010430924.1 coordinate 1,644,099, forward strand.
GCATAAAACCAGCAAACAAAAAATGTCCAATATGCAAATGAAAACACATAAACCAAATTAACAACGTTGTGTCATTTTTTTCCAGTAGACACATAGCAGCATTTGTTACATGCCCACTGTAACATATGTAGTAATTGTAATGTTGAATGTGTGTAGTGTTGCAATGTCAAATGTAATTGCATTAAAAATATGTTTATCATATTTGCTTTTCTATTTTATTATATAGATGTGCAGTTGACCGCCAAAGCAGAGACAGCAGTATGAATGTAACAATCCTATGTTCAGATATAAGCTCCAAGAACAGGTCAAATGTCAGGATTTTGCCGATCATTAAAGGAAAAGATTATGGTAGGCTATATCGTTATTTTGGCTGTCTCCATAGGATTGTTAATATGTTTATGCAGTTATAATGGCACATACCGCAGAATAAATGAATGTGTATTAAGGCATATGTCAGAAACGGAAGATTCTTTATTTCAGGAAATACCTCATTTAAAAATGTGCCATTATTCTAATGTAAGACTATGTATTAGGTTAGTTAAATATTAAGTTCTCCTTATTTATAATTTTGACAAAATAATTACCCTTTAAAAATTCATGGTCTCATTATTTCTTGCTAATTCCAAATGTCATGACTAAGTACTCTCTCTCACTTTATTTTCTGAAAATTATCATGACTACATAAACTATTTTTTTAATGATTTAACTCAGATTTAAAAACAATTTCCTGGTTGATACATTCTTTCAAACAAGAACTAATAATTGTATTTTGGGAAACTATTTGGAATCATAACAGGACTTTGGGTTAGACCTAAAAAATGTTTTGTACATCAAACAGCTTGCTGGGTTAATGGAAACTAAAAAAAATAATAGTTGACTTCCTTGGCTGTTTTACCTGTAAGCCGAAGTTTAGTAATTGAATGTTTCCTTTTTGTATTACAAAATGAAAGATGAATAATAAATGATGTTATTTGACTTTGTTACATATTAAAGCAGATCTTCATCCAAACAGTTACATCTATAATTTGAATATATATGTATTAACCTGTTCAACTATTGGTTCACCCATTATTATAACTGATATATCCTTGACCTGATAAAAAAAGCAATATTTACAGCTTCTGTATCATCTACCCTGCTGGGGTTGGACTTGGATGAACACCGCTTCCCTGATAACATCCTCCTTCTCCTACTGCTATAAGCCTTATTACCTCCTCCAGTCACCTGCATTTGAAACATCATTGTACAATACAGTAAAGCCCAATCAACTCTTGGTTCTGCCATTTAAACACTCAGAGCATTTCAGATTCACCCTCGCATTCTATCTCAATGACAGCTGCCCGCCACAAGTGACAGATACAACTTGAATTGACAGATTTAACCATGGAAAGAACTTGATAATGATAACCCAATGCTTTAAAACAGTGGCTCTCAACCTCAGTCCTCAAATACCCCCAAAGAGCCATGTTTTAGGAGCTTCCCTTAGATAAAATAGCTCTTATCAATACCATTGATATTGATTTAAAGCAGCTGTGCAAAGTTAAGGAAAACCTGGAAAGATGGCACGTTGGGGGTACTTGAGGACTTAGGTTTAGAACCACTGCTCTAAAGAATACTGTTATGCCTGTCAGCCACTTTATCACAAAATATTGACCCCCCCAAAGAAAGGGTTTTGGTTCTATGAAATATATAATGACTTTTGTATTTTATTTAGCTCTAAAAAACTATATACTACTGTTTTATATTTATACTACTGTTACTGATGTGACCTACTTCTGTACTGTTCTGTCTGCCTTCTGTACTGTTTTGGCCTAATACTACAACAGTTCCTTTTTCTTTCCAGAAAGTGAGCCTCCACTTTTAGAATTTAAGCCTCTGAGCAGTGGGCACACAGTTGGCGGCTTTATATACAGAGGATGCCAGTCAGAAAGGCTGTATGGGAGCTACGTGTTTGGTGATCGCTATGGGTATGTTTTATAACCGTTTTATGTATTTTTTCTTTCCCAGCTCTTTTAGTATTACTATAATTTGATGTTGGCTTGCACAGGTCTCATATATAACAAGATTATGAGATTGGATGCATTCAGGCAGTATATAGTTAAGCTTTGTTAGTGCTTAAAGTGATTGTAATGTCTCTTTTTCTTGTACAAAGGGTTTTTAATTAGTGTTAAAAGATAAAGCATAACAGCACAACATTGATAATGACATCATATTCAGAACACCGCACAGAAACAAGCGATGGATAGATTTGCATGAGACATTTAAGGTTATGTAATACAGGAGCATAGCTCAGAAACAATGACATCCTGTTCTGTGATTGGCCTAAGAGTATAAAACCTTTTGCAAAAAAGAAGAAAAGTAGGCAAGAAGAGCAGTCCGGATCCTCTTCTTCTCGGGTCCCTCTTTGGCTCTTTTGACCTCTTCCTCCTGAGGAGTGCCCCCACAGCAAGCAGCTTGCTATGGGGCACCCAAGCCAAGCCACAGCTCCGCGTATCCATTCAGACATGGAGCCCTGGCTAGGCCCCACCCCCTCTCTCTCTTCATTAGCTCACTGACTTTGACAGCAGAAGGAGCCAATGGCGCTCTGCTGCTATCTCAGCTAATGAGGAGGAGAGTCCTGGGCAGCCGACTCTCTTGTGCACATCGCTGGATAGAGATGGGATCAGGTAAGTATTAGGGTGGCTGAGGGGGGCTGCTGCACACAGAAGGCTTTTTATCTTAATGCATTGAATGCATGAAGACAGAATAACCCTCTGCTTTTACAACCACTTTTGTATAGATTGTTATTCAAATATTTAATGGGTGTGTGTGTGTGTATATATATTACAAATAAACCTTTAATACATAACAAAGGATTTCCAGAGCACTATGGGTTATCTAAATAACACAACAGAACAGCTGGCTTTGAGCAGAGCACAGCAGCCTGATGAGGGACGAGTCATTACTTTGACGACAAGTTCTGTATACAAGGGGCTTCTAAAAACTAAAATAGCTGAATATGTAAAAAAAAAATACCTAGAGTAAAAAAAGGTTCTTAATGTTAATTTTTTTCAGTCTTGAAAATAATAAAGAGAGAAAATATGTTCAAAATCACTATACATTTCTTGTAAACCCTTTTTCCCACAGTCTGTAGATTATTATGTATGTGCACATCATGGTAATCTACATCATTCATTTGACCGATACGAACTGACATTTTCCTTGGCTGCTAGCTGCCGAACCCAGTTTCCAATCATGTGTTCACTATGCATGCTGATGGTTTCACTCTGGAAACAAAAACATTTTCCTCTTGCCTTCAAGATGCTTGCTAAGGGGGGTTATCATGCAGACTCGCTCCCGAGCCCTGCTGTCTGTGTCCATAGGCACAGACAGTGGGGCTTTGCCTCCCTCATCATAGGATTTAACTGAAAGCAGCAGGAACCAATGGCTCTGCTATCAGTCTGCCCTGTAAGGAGAGAGAGAGAGAGAGAGAGAGACACTGCACAGCGCTGGATTAAGATCAAGCTCAGGTGAGTTTAACGTGGGGCTCGGGGGGATCCTGGACACAGAAGGTTTTTTACTTTAATGCAGAGAATGCAGTAAGAAAGGATTTATAATCACTTTCATACCCACATTTCCTGAATTAAAGAAATGTCATTTTATATGGCTTTAAAAAATCTACATTTTTTTAGGTATGCAGATTATTCATAGAGTTATATTCAAGTGAACTCACACAAACTGATGCTACTAAATTCGGCATTGAAACAGGTTTCAATTACCTCTTGGCAGGAAGTGTTAATAAAGGAGGTAATTAAAACACATACTAAAGCCGGCCGTACATTGATCCCTGCTGAACTGGCCGAATTTATATCCATGTATGGGCAGGCTGAACCAGTCTATCAATCCTAAATGATCAGTGCCACCAGCTATAGCCGGCAACATTCATCATTGCATTCTGATAGCAGGGAAGTCATGTGTGTATATACATGCACACATCATAGATTTGAATAAAAGATATTATGAACATTTCAAGCCAGGTGGTGCCAACAGAGCAACCCAGAGCTTGAATTTCAGCAAATTCAACAGTAATATACCTCTTCAAGTTTTGACTGACTGAGCATAGAGATGTGAGCAGCCTGTATTCAGAAGAATGAGATTGCTGAGCATTGTCACGTGTAGGCTTAAGCACAAAGATATGCAAAACACCCTCAGGTGTGAACAGGGGGCTAGGACTGGCACTGCTAAACTCTTCTTGTAAAAATGCAAGTTCCCTGACTTTTATGCCTACCCTCTTGCTTCAGTACCCAGAACAAAAAGTTCTGACTTTTCTCTGACTTTCCTGATCTGCATAGCCAGAGATTATAGCAGCCAGACAGCTAGCACTTCTGGGAGCTCAACAGTGACAGTGCCTGGATTGCTTTGATGGCAGGTTTACTTCAAAGCAACCTGAACTCACAGTTTTCTTTTCCTTGTATGGCTATTAAAAGATGATCTCATAGACATTTTAATGCTCTAAAGCTTGCCCTGGTATGTATTCATGTGTCAGCACATTGGCTTTTCTTTAGCAAATCGGTTTGCTTTAGAACAGAACAAAGTTAAGTAAAACTCTCAAGGAAAAAAATCCTCAAGACACCTGCTTTATATTGCATGTCAGTGGCAATGGTGACCCTCATGGATACCTTAATTATATAAGGATAGGGAGCTGTCAGTATCAAAATTACTAGAAACATCTAAAAAAAAACCTGATTAAAGCTCAAACCATTCCTATTGTATGGACCCTACACCATGAGTTTTAAAAGAGTATTCATTGAAAAAGGTAAACAGACACATATAGACATACAAATGCAAAATTGGTACCACAAAACATACAAGTTTAAAACCCAAATCCATCTCTCATACTCCCTAAGAAAATTGGCATCCTTTGTGCCTAAATATTGGGACAGGCTTCTTTGTCAGTATAGAGAATATGATCTCTCAATGTTTCAAAAATGAGTCTGCATGAGGAAAAAATTGTTATGTGTAAACCGTTGGACCTTTAAGATTGGACATTCAGCTTAAAAAGTGATTGCATAGTAGGTAATTGCATAGTTCAGAGGAGTTGACTCAGAGCCGGTTTAATCACAGTTCATTGCAACTAAAGGTGGACACATATGTGCCATTTCTGTTTGTAATCCACAGTATAAGGTGCTGTAATCCAGACTTTGTATACAAGCCCAAAAAGGTCTATGGTAGTCCAGAGGAGGTACTTCCCAGCCTGGTTGTAAAGTAGTAGTCCTTCACTGGGATATTTCACCACATTGGTTACTTCCCGGGGACCTCCCTCACGCCACAAATTCCAAAACAGCTCTCCGAAAGGGCAATAGTCATATAATGTCAGTTAATACTGTTGGAGTATCCAATATTGAAGAGATTTTATCAGGCTCATTAAGGAATTTTACATAATCTATAAATATGCATGTATCTCTTAAAGAAATACTTTTGATCAGGAACGTTTGTTCTGTCCTCAGTCCAATATTTCCATATGTAAAGATCCCAACACCAAAGGAACCATTGTTCCCCACTAGCCTCTGATGCAGCTAGCTGTGATCGGCGAAACCGGTCCACCTCCTACTCCCGATTTATCAAGGAACAATGTAACAGTTTTTAAATTGTACATAATGTAATTCACTTTCTGATAACCATGAAGCAAATTTAATGTAGTCTGGAAAAATCTTTGGTAATAAATCAGTCCCAAACTATGGTGGGCACCTCACAGTCAAAAAACCTGGAAAGAAGGAATGCAGTGGACAAAAGCAGTTTATGGTGCAGAGACTGGCCATTTTTCAGTCAACTCTAGTATCTGGCCTCCTTCATATGGTGCCCTTGTCCTTGCAAAGTAAATTGAGACTTATTTCCCTCCCCTAGAAAGCCCAGGTAATGCGTACAGCTGCCCATGGACACAATGGCTGTGTGCGGCTGTTCTCGGGTAATCGGCAGTGCTCACAAGTATAGCATATGGCGAAATGCGATAGAGAGAAAAATTAAAAACAAAACTGACATTTAACTTATAATAGTGTACCAAATAAAATGGATTATATATTATTGATTCCTAGAACTGTTCTTTGAGAACCCCTAACAGGCCATGTTTTCTAAATTTGCAACACGTAGCAGAGATGTACTCAATGCAAAGAACTACACAAAGGGGTTGATTTATTAAAACTGGATAGTGCAAAATCTGGTGCAGCTCTGGATAGAAACCAATCAGCTTCCAGGATTTTGTCAAAGCTTAATTGAACAAGCTGAAGTTAGAAGCAGATTGGTTACCATGCATAGATGCATCAGTTTTTGCACTCTCCAGTTTTAGTAAATCAACTCCAAAGCATTTCACTAGAACTTGATGCATGCAATGTTTGGAAAACTTAAAAATTGGTACAACTAGAAGTATAACATAAAATATACCTAAATACAATATCTATTCCATGTATATAAATATGCATAAATAAATGCAATGTGTAATCACATGTTCATATCATATGAATTCGAGTAGTCATATTACAAGAGTTCTCATCCATGTTATACAATGAGTTAAGGGCTTATAGTTGTTTGGGAATAAAACTAAGTGATGAATGTATCATTTCAGAAACTTTGTAACACTCCATCAAAACTCCATCACTAAACAGTGGCAAGAGAAACCATTTTGTCTCGGCATCGGAGCATCTTGCAGAGGACCATTCACAGGTCATATACAGGGATTTGCAGAAGACGAATTAGGTAAATCAGTGATAAATGCTTAAAATAATGTATTTCTTTTTTTATTTCGATTTGTATCATGCAGCTCTGTACATACACTTCCTTGTCTCCAGCTTTATAATACACCTGAAGCCAAAGCTTTTACTTATTTTTAATAGATTGTGGAAGTTACAAAACCCCTGTCAGGTGTCCATCACTGTTGCCAGATTCATCCTTTCCATTAGTCTTGCTGACCAAGACATGTTGAAGGGAATCTCCCTAATAGGACACAAGCAGAGAAAAAGCTAACATCAGGTTTTATTCATTCCCCACTTTATAGAGCAGTGGTTCTCAACTCCGGTCCTTGGGACCCACTAACAGGCCAGGTTTGCAGGATAACTGAAATACATCACAGGTGATATCATTTGCTGCTCAGTGATTGCAGTATTCTAGTCTGCATCTCCCCAAGGTAATACTTAAAATCTGGCCTGTTAGTTGAGAACCACTGTTATAGAGCATTTTTGGGACATACGTTTGTTAAGAAGGCCATAAATCGATTGAAAATTCAGTCAGTGCCTTCGATCGTTAGATCGACTTTTGTTGAACAGGCTTGTTGAAAAAATGTTCTCGATCAGCTGGCTGCAGTCATTGATCAGTGTATTCTGACAATGGAGAATCTCGCTGTTAGATTACGGTGTCCTGGCAAAGGGGACTTCTCTATCTACCTCGCTTGTGTGAATGGAAGAATCCGTTTGTTCAGCCAGTGGGCTGAACAGGGGCGTAACGATAGGGGTTGCAGGGGTTGCAATTGCAACTGGGCCCCATGGTCCAGGGGGCCCATGTGCCTCCCTTGTACACCTGAATAGGAGGGATGGCGGGGGTGGCATTTAGAGGACCCAATCTCCTCCATTTTCCTCTATCCAGTTTACTTGTCTTCTGCTGTTCCCAGGGCCCCTGTGTGCTTCCCTGGTCCCCCTGGGGCCTGCTGCAGAACTTGTGAAAGGGCCCCACTGCAGTACCGTAATAAAGGGACCCTCAATAGGCGTAAAGGGCCCCAGGATCAGTGGGAAGAGGGAAGGGCCCTGGCCAGGGGTCAGGGGGCCCTTCATAATTTCTTGTACCGGGGCCCTGAAGGTTCTAGTTACGCCTCTGGGGCTGAATGAAAAAAAATTAATCATTAATGGCCAGGACGTACACAAGCAAGGCTTGCAGATAACAGCTAAAATAATTGAAACAATCTAAAATATAAGGCTTTAAAGGGTCTTGCATAAAACCAAATGAACACCTATATACCTGCAAAGCTAGTAACATTTTCAAAACCTGATAACTGAAAGAGCTGATTGTCTTATGGAAGATTAGAAGACATATTTTAGACTTTTGTCTATTTATAACATGGCAGTATGGGATACATTTGTTGCATACCTACATACACATCTTGCGGTTCCCCATATCAGATGGAAAAAGTGTTTTTAGGCAGGCACTGGAAGACTTGTGTATATATTAGGAGTGGCATTTTTACCACTGAAGTTATTTTTTGGGAATCCTCATATGTGATTCCCTTATTTTCTCCTCTCTTCTGTGGGCAAAAAGTGTAGTTCATACACTTTCTGTGCTTGTGGTGATACAACTTTCTGCTTACCTGGAAAGCTAAGAAGCTTAGTGGCCAGGATGTGCGACCTCCCATCAGCTGGACTCTTAACACTTTATCAGCAAGTCTAGCTCCGCTCTAGCATCCAGCCACTGCTGTAAAGTAGAGCAGTGACGCTGCCATAAATCAGTTTTAAAAATGTATGTTGTGCATGTGTTTGTCTATTACAGCCTTTGGAATTGAAAGACCTTTCGTACATGAGGCTAAAAATTGTGTAGTACATTGCCTTAAGAGCATTTTATGCTGAAGAGACCAGAACTGTGCCATGGCTTCTAACAAACTTCACTAAATCTGACATCTGACAAATGTCTGTGGTATGTCATAAAAAATGTGTGTAACCCCTGTACTATATTGGTTTCTTCTAACAGGTGAAGTCTACATTCTGTCAAGCAGTAAAAGTATGACTCAGTCACATAGTGGAAAACTCTACAAGATTATTGACCCTAAAAGGTACAGTTTTTTTACTACTTGTATTTAAAATGTTTTTTTATCATTTTTTTAAAATGTGTGAGTTTCACAACATTTTTACAAACTATGGTATACTTGTATGCCAGTGTATTTTGAGCAAGTACATATTTTGAGTTAAAGTTTTAATTTTTGATTTGAATTTTTACATTTTTTGGATGATTGTGTACTGCATTTTGGTTATTGTTGTGGGCTCTTTATCCATCAATGCTTGATCAGCCTTCTCGATCTACAATTCCTGAGATAAATCAGGGCTGCAAAGAGAGTGTATTGTTTATGTTCATTCTGACCAGACTGATAGACATGCAGAGAAAGAAGAAAAAGAAGCTCATAATCTTTGTGCAGAACGTTTAACCATGTTTTTAAAGTGGTAGACAACTTGTGACAACCACTTTAACCTACAGGTAAGCCTATGATAAGGCTTACCTGTAGGTGCACTGCATATCTCCCAAATCTGCACGGTTCAGGAGATATTTATTTATTTCAGATACTTATATAGCGCCGTCAATTTAATCAGCGCTTTACATATATATTATATATTCACATCAGTCCCTACCCTCAAGTAGCTTACAATCTAAGGTCCCTAACTTACATTCATACATATATATATACTAGGGCCAATATATAGTGTTGAAGCTGTGCCGACGTCATGTCGGCACATGCGCAGTGAAGGAACGGCCTGTGTGCCGTTCCTCCACTGCGACCGTGCCATGACTGGCGGCTCCCACACGCATGCGTGGGAGTGACGTCACGCGACTCCGGCCAGTCACAGCGCCGGAGTCGTGGCCCCGAAAGGAAGTGGGGCTGAAGATGGACGCCGCAGGTTTAGTTTGCAGGTAAGTGGCACATAATGGGCTACTATGCGATGCATAGTAGCCCATTATGTTTCTACTTTACGGGGGGACATAGAGGAAGTAAACCCCATCTGGGTTTACTTCCTCTTTAAGATGTATGCAAATGGCTCTCCGTGTTCTTTTACACTTATGGTCTAAATGTGGAAGTGAGGGTTTTTTTTTTACATTAACACACATTGGTTTTATTATTTCCATAACGTTTGTCATGTTTACATGTACAGGTATGTCTACATAAAATATTATGATGACCTACAATTTGGATCTATGCTCAAATGTTGAAATAAAGCTAGGTTAACAGTTATGATGGAAAAAACAGTCCCAGAGGCGCAACAGAGAGTGAGAGGAAAAATGAGGGGACAGTTATTTCTGAGCAGTTGCCCCATTAGAGGTTTTACCTTCATCTCTTGTTCTAGTGACAGATGTAAAATGTTGGATTTCTTGTACATTTTTGGCTCTGTGACAGAAACGGATGAATAAAAGTCTTGGCTAAAGATGTGCACTTTAAAGTAAAATAGTGATGTCAATCAAAGTACATCTAAGGGCCCTTTAAAAAATCACATCTTGCCAAACTTTACAGATTTACTTTAACCACTTCAGCCCCGAAGCCCTGTTTTACACTTGATGTTTACAAGTTAAAATCATTTTTTTTTTTGCTAGAAAATTACTTAGAACCCCCAAACATTATATATATTTTTTCAAACACCCTAGAGAATAAAATGGGTATCGTTGCAATACTTTTTGTCACAACGTATTTGCGCAATGGTCTTACAAGTGCAATTTTTTTTTTTAATTCACTTTTTAGAGTTAAAAATTAAGACAACAGTAAAGTTAGCCCAATTGTTTTGTATATTGTGAAAGAGGATGTTACACCGAGTAAATAGATACCATACATGTTACGGCTGAAAATTGTGCACACTCGCGGAATGGCGACAAACTCCGGTACTTAAAAATATCCATAGGCAACCGCTTTAAAAAAATTAACGGTTACCAGGTTAGAGGTGCAGAGGAGGTCTTTTGCTAGAATTATTGCTCACACTCTGACGATCGCGGCAATACCTCACATGAGTGGTTTGACCACCGTTTACATATGCGGGCATGACTTGCGTATGCGTTTTCTTTGCTGCGCGAGCTCGCGGAGATGGGGCGCTTTAAAATTTTTTAATTTTTTTTATTTATTTTCGTTTATTTATTTCTTTTAACACTGTTCCTTCAAAAAAAAAATCTGATCACTTTTATTGCTGTCACAAGGAATGTAAACATCCCTTGTGACAGTAATATGTGGTGACAGGTACTCTTTATGGAGGGATTGAGGGTCTAAAAGACCCCCAATCCCTCCTTTGCACTTCACAGTCACAGTATTCAGATCGCCAAAAACTGCGATTCTGAATACTGTCATTTTTGTAAAACCGATGCGACTGGCCGCCGAGTAAACCGGAAGTGACATTACTTCCAGAAATATACAAAGGAGTCCCAATCAGAGCTGATTCCATTGAGACTCCACACAGCCAACAGATGCGCTGGATCGGACGCCAGAGAAGAGCGGCAGAAGGGGGGATGTTCCCTCCCGCGACCTGAGATAACGGGCGAGCGGCTCCCGAGTCGGATTGGCCATTATCACCAGATAGCCCACCGCCTGCTCTAAAAAACGGTACCGGGGTATAGCCTGTAGCTGCAGGCTATACCCCGATACTTCCACTTCAACCTGCCGCCGTTTATATACGGCGATTTGCGTGAAGTGGTTAAGTGATAATTTAACAGAAGCTTTACTTTCAGAGCTGTACACCTTATTTTCTTAAACAACATTAAAGCTGGGTAGGCTTGACTTATTACCTGAGCTGTACCCCCTCCTGACCTGTCGCTTTTGGGTTTTCAAGCTGAACAGATTAAAATAGGATTCATGCTACTCAGTTTAATTTCCTAAAAGAGAATACCAAAAGACAATCTATGTTTTGGGGAGTTGTTCTGACGTTTACTGACTTTTACTGATTCAACAGCATAAAGGCCAAAGTTGACTTTCGTACACTTCTGATAAAGAATTGGATAAATAGACCATTTGTTTATGGTATGCAAATATAACATTAGTGGTCAGCACTTCCTGTTATAAAATAGCATTTTTTATCATTTCCTTTAAAATATATATATATATATATATATATATATATATATATATATTTCTGGTAAATAGTAATTCCATGTATTAAACATTGCTATTGGAGCTGCTCTTTTTAAGAAGGGTATATACATTAAAAGATCAGCACAAGTTACAGAGACCATTGTGATTATTGGCACTAGCTCCAGTGCACTTTACCTTGATTTTGCCAGGAGTACACAGCTCAAGCCAAGCCTCACCAGCCAGGCAGTTCTGGTAAGGGTCTGATATTGAATTATTGGGGTGGGGGGGTTATTTATTGAGTGGGGTACCCCCTTAAAATCAATAGCAGACCCTATCCAGGTTAAGCATGGTGTACAGATTTTGGAGGGAACCCTATGACACACTTTTTTTTTGCATAGCATCTTTGGTTGTTATGGTGCCCCATAACAAACAATGGTTATGCAACCACTGGCATCCTAGCAATCAATGATCGTAATGGGTTCTAAGGATGCAGGCAGCCAGCCAGCCAATCAGCGCAGTGTTCTCGGTCGCTAGAAAGCTGACAGTTGCCACCTCTAGCAACCAACAAGGAGAGTGCACATCCCTAAACAGAAAACTGTCACTGTGTTTGACTTCCTGCTGCAACTGGAGGTTTTTCTTCAGCCGGAAGGCAAACAGGATAAAGTTTAAAACCCTCTGTCTCCAGGAACACAAACGTCATCCCTATTGATGAGGATAAAAAGCATTTATTAAGTAAAATATGTCAGTCCATACTTTTCAAAACATAAAGTATGGTAAAACTGAGAACATCATTATAAAAACTCAAGACATCGTTTTGCCTTGCAGGATCTTTTGCTTAGTTGAATGGCAGGAATGCTGTGATATACAGAGCACCTTGTATGTGTATATAAGTGTAGCTGAGCTTTCTCTGATTATAATGGCCAACAGACATGCAGGTCCCAAAATGGCTGTGTTTACAGCCAGAGTAAACGTTTAGAAATAGATGGACAGCGTAGCATTCTTCTAGATAAGAACGTAAACACAGAGAAATAACTCAAAATTAATTTGGAAACCAGGGCTAGAAAGCCCATAGTTGTGTTAACCTGTGAAATGATTGAAAATAAGACAGGGAGTTAGATCCTTAGCCCTGCACTGTGACTAATGCACACAGTGACTTATAACTCTGACCTATAGCTCTATGGTGAACATGAATGCAGGATTTACTTTGCTGGTTGGCCTTAATGACGTTCTCTGAAAGCAAATTCTGTCAACCATTGGGATCTGTTTTCAAAAAAACAACTTAATTGACCTTGACTTTGTTCTTACATTCAAGTAAACTAGTAGGGTGGTCCCAGAATGTCATACCTGAAAGGCCAGACCTCCCATTGCAGTGCTCCTACTTGGGCTGTTGTGTGTGTGGGCGAAAAGGATGTTTTGTATTGAATATCTGAGAGGACATGGAGGAGGCAGACTGCAGGAATGCTAAACCCATTGACCCCATCGCGTCGATGGATAAATTGGATATTAGATTCATTTTGACACAGTAATGTGATTTTCATATAAGGTTTGGGAACAAAGAGCAAGCAGCATTTTTCCATGTATCTTGTAAGGTTTATTCAAAGCACTTAATAACTAAAGACAAAGCCAAGTGAAATGAAATACTGTGGCTTTTCTTTTCACATCCAGTATTAATGGCATACACAAGATAAACACTGCCTCAATTTCATGGCCAAATCTTTGCGCTAATTTATTTATTTATTTATTTCAGGTACTTATATAGTGCCGTCAATTTACGCATAATATTTTGTCACTTCTTTGAGTCATAAATACATAATACCGCACCATAAGATTACAAAGTCTACTTAGAGTTAGAATTAAAGAGGTATACTATAAAATGTATGGTGCAAAAAGTAATTGGGCCATCCATAGCAGCCAATAATATTATTACCTTTATTTTTTTATTACATTTTTATTATATCTTTGCATCAACAGAATCGTTATGCTTTGCATGGGCTGCCTGAATTAGCCTAAATGAATGATCAAAGCAGCAGTGTATGAAAACTTAATGTTAAACATACGATTGTGACAGTGAAACAATTCAAAAGACTTCACCACTTTCACAAAGTTGAAGTTGCTTTCATGAGAACAGCTGCCTAAAGCATGGATGCCCAAGAGGGCAGAAAATTCCACTGAAAGCACAGTTTAAAAGGTGTAATGTATTTGTCGTGTTTTAATGTTGTACAGCAGTTTTCAGCATAATGTCTTCAATGAAGTCAATGAAAGATGTGCGTAGCCTTGAGAACACCCACACTGACCGCAAAACACATTTCTATTCACAATGTAAAGCTTTTATTATGTGGTTATATATATGTTCCAGAAGCGTGTGATGTTTGGAGTAACAAGTGTGTTGTTTGGAAATATTCGGCGCACTAGCTCACCCCTCTTCTATAAACTAACACCCTGCTAATACACAGTCATGCACTAAAATACTTCATCCAGTAATATTTTTTTTAACTCTGGGCATTCTCAGCATTGTTCTAAATCACAGTGCAGATGGACAATTTTTGCAACAGGTGGCTGATGCATTTTATGTGTGTAGTATACAGTACATGCTAAAACATAGGTAAGGGGGTGATGCTAAGTATTTTTGTGCACCAGCCCAATTTTTTAAATATAATTTCTTTTTCTCTGATTGAGTGTTAATGCTAAATGGCATCCTGGACCAGCATAAAAATGTTTTTTAAGTTAAGTGAAGTTAAAAAATACTGCTGTGCAGTTTCACGGAGCAAACAGATTCCGGGTCTTAGCATATTGTCAGTCTTGTGACATAAGATTTCCGATTTGGTTGTTTTGAGTTGTGATATTGTTCATTGTCTTATAAAATAGTTTAGTATACTTTTGCTATGTAAGTAGACAAGATTGTCCTAGTTTTAAAGTGATTCTAAACTAAAGGTTTTTTAACCTTAATGTATGCAATGCCTTAAGGCAGTGGTCTCCAAATTGCGGCCCTGGGGCTAGATGTGGTCCTTTGCTTGCCTTTATCCAACCCTTGAGATATTATTCCTGTCAATGACACCAATAATGGATCACTATTTCTTCCACGGACACCAATTATTTCCCCCCCCCCCCAATACCAAAGATCGGAAATTGTTTACTCCCACTGGGCACAGTCCAGCCCGCCTAAAGTCTGAAGGACAGTAAACTGGCCCTTTCTTTAGAAAGTTTAGAGACCCCTGCCTTAAGGTAAAAAACTTCCTCTGCCTGTTCCCCCCACCCTCCTTCTAAATGCTTACATCAATCCAGTGCTGTGCCATTCTGCAGTTCTTTTCTCCGCTCTCCCTGCTCTCACAGGCTGCACTAATAGCAGCCATTGGCTCCTGCTGCTGTTAATCAAATCATGTGAGGAGGGTGTGGGGGCGTGGCGAAACCACACTGTGTGTGCCTGTAGATGCACACACTGCGGTTCAGGAGTGCGCCTTCATGTGTGCCCCATAGCCCTTGCTATGGGGGGCACACATAGGGAATGAGGAGCGGACAGCACCGATGGGGAACCACAGAAGAGGAAATTAGGTAGCTTCTGTGTACAATACC
>BLSH010430924.1:1680165-1729759 GCA_018402905.1 Glandirana rugosa
CTTTATTTATGTCATGCAGTGTTTTCACTCACGTGGGGAGTGTAAACATTTATAAAATAATATAGAAAAGTCTGAAAAGATATAATAAAATATTTACAAATGTGAGGGGTGCACTCACTTTTGTGACGTACTGTATTTATTTCAAATCATGCTGCTAAACATCTATACAAACTGTTAAAGTAACAGCAAATTTACTTGACTTGTACAAAAGTATAAAATGGATACCGCCATTTTTAGTGACTATATAATGTTCCTGAGGATCAGTGGTTCTCAACTCCTGTCCTCGGGACCCACTAACAGGCCAGGTTTGCAGAATAGCTGAAATACATCACAGGTGATATAATTTGCTGCTCAGAGATTGCAGTATTCTAGTCTGTAGCTCCCCAAGGTAATACTTATAATCTGGCCTGTTGGTGGGTCCTGAGGACCGGAGTTGAGAACCGCTGTTGTAGATAGTTGTCTTTATATGATTCCATCTTCAGCTATAGATAACCCAATGGCCCCTTTCACACGGGCGCCTCCGCTAAACTGAATCCACTTGCTCAGCGGGGGATCTCTTCGCTGATCCCCGCTAAACAGGCGGATGATAGGTCCGTGTCTGCTCCACTATGCAAAGTGGACACTCTCCTCTATGGGGCAACCAGATGGAAAGAGACCGCCTGTCCATTTCCATCCGATGCCATCCGATCTGTTCCCCCTGACAGATGGGGAATATGATCACATCCGTCTGTTTTTGGCAGACAGGATTGGATCGGATGGTGATGGGTGTCAGCAGACATGTATCCACTCATATTTGCAGCTTCATAGAAGAGACTGGAGGGTCCGATCAGGTCCGCCTGAAAAACTGACAGGCAGAATGATCAGACAGCCCGTGTGAAAGGGGTCTATGCAACTAAACACAAAAATCAAGGAGAGCAGGTAAATTAAACTAAACCATCTATCAACTGGTGGCCAGTAGTTAGCCCACATTACACTCATCACAATGGTATATGGTCATCTACAGATGACAGCAGAATGTTCATTGTGGCAACAGTCAGCTTTAAAGAGTATTTCCACTATTGTAGGCAAATTTGAGAAAAGCCCACTATACATTTGGTAAACTGCAAGGTTTTTTTTGAGAGCATCTAAAAAAGTAAGCTGCATTTTTTAAATATTTTTTTAAGTTATGCTATGTGAAAAGGGACATGCAATAAATATAAATTAGGTGTTATTCCAGTTTGGCTGCAAAAGTGGAAGTACACTTAAATATAGGAATCTCCATACCCAAACAACATTGCTGCAGAAAAAAACTGGATATTTCCCATTGGATGTTATCAATGGTTCAATATCCTGTCTAACACAAAGAACTAACATGGATAATGAATACAGTTTGCATAGTTGCTTGTCTCACAGCAGTCCTACCTTCCAGCATTACAATTGATGAAAATCAGGATAAGGATGATCGATGATGTGTCAATTTAAATAAACCACATGCTACTTGAGTTCTGTGTACCAGGAAAGCCATGTAAGGGGGCAGAGAGTGTACAGGAAAGATGAAAGTGTATACGCTTGTACTGAATTCAGTATTACATTTTTCTCAACTGTAATGAACTTACGTTTCTAGAACTTTCAATAGGTGACTTTGTATCTCTTTGTTTGCAACAGCAAAATGTGAACCAGCCTGTCGACATGGAGGTGTCTGTGTAAGACCAAACAAGTGCTTATGTAAAAAAGGATACCTGGGCTCGCAGTGTGAGCAGGTGGACAGAAACATTCGCAGAGTGGCCAGGGCAGGTATTCTAGACCAAATCATCGACGTGACGTCATATTTGTTGGATCTCACCAGCTACATTGTATAGTTTTTTCGGACTGCTTGGATACGTTCTGAACGGGCATTTATTTTTAAACCATGTAAATTAAACAGACAAAAAAGGACTTTGTAATTCTGCTCTAAATCCCTGTGTTTTAAAATATTTTTATTAATTTAAATATATTGTCCATAAAAGTGAGTTTGTGTGTGTAATTTATGAATATTTGAGTGTATATGTATGTGTGAAGATATAGACATATTCATTTATTAAACATTCTGTTATTGTAAACACTGGCTGCAAGAAGGTCATGTGAGCAACTTTATGCTTTTTGTCTATAAAGTAACATTAAAATAGTTATTTAGATGAAAATATGTCATGTGTACAGTATTTCATTTGTATTCACTGTGGGGGGGGGGGGGGGGGTACAATTTCATAAATCACTTTCTTTTCTTTTTTTATATATATAATTATCTCAGGTAATTGCATTTTTAGCTTTCACAGGTAATTTTACTATATTATCATAGTAATGCAAGTATTCTTTGCAATAAACCTGTAATTTGTAATATTACTCTTTTCCTTGTGTGTCTGCTTTTTGGGGAAGGGTGGGGAGGAGGCAGATCAAATACAGGATGTTCTCTGGCTTGAATAACCATTATGTTCTGTAACCTTTACACAAGTCGGTTTTATGTAAATAGAATTGGTTCAGTAAGAGGAATAACCATCTTTTATGGGTTACAATAACAAAGAGGGGCAGAACAATTGACAAATGCCTGCATTGGGTCAACCTAACCTACTTAGTCTTATTTATTAGAGTAAGATTATTCATTTAATAATAGTTATTAGGTTATGTATTCCGCGCTTAGGATAAGTGCTTTAGTAATTGGCACTGTTTAAAATGACTAAGACTGCTGCCTCCTCAGAACCTCCACAGGTGGAGTTTAATGGATCAAGGTAAAATATTGAGGGAAGCTGCCTCCTCAGAACCTCCACAGGGGGAGTTTAATGGATCAAGGTATAATATTGAGGGAATCAATCAGACAGTGCCAATTCCCTCAATATTATACCTTGAGCATTTAATAATAGCTCTAACACAGGAATACAGTCGATATATGTCAAAGTATTCCAAACTCCAAAATCATTTTTCATACTACTCCAATGCTATCAGATGGAATAGTTGCTGTGTGGATTTGGTAACACTGTACTTTCCTTATGGTCATAGTCTGGCCACTGGTTTGGAGAGCGGCGGGATGTATGTTATCAAAATGTAATATTGAGGTTCTAAATCAGGGGTCTCCAAACTGCAGACCGAGGGCCAGATGTGGCCCTTTGCTTGCCTTTATCCGGCCCTTGGGGCACTTCCTCCCACTGACACCAACAATGGGACACTATTTCTTCCACCAATGCCAATCATGGGATACTATTTCTCCTACTAATAGGGGCACTACTCCTCCTCCTATTGACCACCAACCCTGAGCCCATATTTATTCTCACTGATGCTGGGCCCAGGACATCTCCTGGCCACAATCTGGCCCTCTTAAAGTCTGAAGGACAATAAACTGGCTCTTTGTTTAAAAAGTTTGGAGACCCCTGTTCTAAATCATTTGTAGGTGAAGACCATCTTAACAATGATTTATCCAAGCTATAAGGTATGTTGTTTGTTATAATGACTGATTTTTTTTTACCATGTGATGGTCATTTTCACCTCTTACTGATGAATCAGTTGTTATAGTAAATAACAAGTGTTATAGCTTAGCAATAAAAAAATAAGCCTAATGCTTGTATTGTAAAACTTTTTGTTCAACAAAGATTTCCTGGACCACAAATAATTTGGATGTAGTAAATCTTAAGCCAGGCAGCACCTAGTTAGAAAATTCCCCAAGCTGGCAAAATGAAACAGTATGTGAAACAAATACAAAGAGATTTCCAAGCTCAAACTTACCAAGTGTGTCCCTGTACCTTTAAGGACGGGTGGGCTCCTTCCAGGTCCACCGGCTCTCTGCCTATCCATTAACATGCATGTGCTCTCATTGTAGAGACTCACTGAAGTTAGAGTTAGGGACTACAAGGCCCGTAGCTTACGCATGTATTTGGAAATGTGTTCAGACTAAATCCCTGCTCTTAACGCATATTGTTAGACAGGTCAGTTCGATTGGTCGCTGGCCGATTGGAAAGTTTGAGCTTGGAAATCTATTCGTTTTTGTTTGACATGTGTCGCCCTTCCACTGCTTCTTGCTGCAATAGACCAGTTATAGGTGGGTGCAGTGGCCACTTATTTGCCTGGCTGTAATATGATTGCCAGAACCCAGACTAAACTAATAAAGTTAAATCAAATCTTTTTAAAAGTGTAATAAATGTAATATTTGCTGCATGCAATAACAACCCCCTGGTACGGTCAGTCTACTGACTGGGACATCAAAGTGATGGACTAGTTTAGTGGTGAAATTGGGAATGAAATAGCAAAACACTTTGTAAAGCATTCCTGTGTTTGTATGAAATGTTCTTGGCAAGCATAATATTGCTGGGTATACAACCTCAAATTAAATATCTGGCAAAAGCTATGTACCTTAAGAACATCACTTGCTGTTACATAAATCCTCTTAGTATTTGTGTTTTCTGCCTTGGAAAGATACCTTTGCGGAACTTCAGGATGTGTTCTGTAAGATTGATGTATGGGAAATAAGCATCCGTTTCCTAATATACCAGTCAGTACTTTTTCAGTTACTGCTGAGAGACTTTCAATTATAAGGATGCTGTTGGTCTTATGCTGTGGAATAAAATGTAATGCAGTGGGGTTTCTCTTGTGGAAGATCGCTATTTTTATTAGAAGAAGACTGTTACCCTTAATATCACACTCGAAGGAGCTCCCAGCTGCAGATCATGGATGCTAAATTAGCAGATGCATAAAAATATCTAATAGTACATAATATGTTTAAAGGAAAACTATGGTCATAAGGAAAATAAGGATACTTTTTTTATATAAAATTATGAGATGTATAAATTATAAATCACAACCATCTAACACTTCCTTGCAATGGAGGAGCAGCTAATATGCAGTTCATGAGATGTAAAATGTTGTGTCTGTTCCCACCAGACTCAAGACATCACGCTGACAGTTTACATAAAGCAAAATAGAGGAGGCCCTTCTTATGTCACTGGAGTAGAGTTGAGTCCTACTAGGTTGTAATGTGCTTTCAGAAGAAAAGGGACATACACAAATATTGTTTTTTTTTATATTTTTCTATGTGTTCCTAACTGTCACATGCATGGGGTCCCAATAAAAGAGGTTATTTTTTTTTTCTCAAATTGCACTGGAGTTTTGTTAGCTCATTAGTATAGATACAAACAAGTACTGCGTGGAGTTCCCTTTTAGAGCCTATACTCCTCCAATAACAGTGTATTTTTAATTCAATACCGTTTTATGAGTAGATTGCTCAATTCAGACTCTTCATTGGGTTGAACATAATAGGAGATGGCGGTCACTGGTTGACCCCGTCCCTTCAATGACTTAATCTGGTATGAGGAATTATTTATATTTTTATTTATTTCCCAACTTTAAAGATGAATGCACCTCCACTTACTTATGTCATGTGAAAATGGAGATTAGCTGTGACATCTGTATTGAGCTTTCATTGAACAATACTTACCATAATAGAGTGCATTCATAATGCAGCACAATGTGGACTTCACTGACAGCCTGTTTAAAACAGCATTGGAAAGAATAGAGCATGAAGACCAAGTTGCCCTTTTAGCTCAGTAAAAGGTGGTCCCATTTAATCACAGCACAATTCATTGGGTAGGCAGTGTGACCAATTCCCAATGATCCAGCCTGTATTTAACAGTTAATAGCAACCTTTTGTACTCAGTCTTTTCCCTGAGAAGAAAATCCATGACATGAGACATTTCCATTATTTACGTGTGATCTAGTTTAATTTTTTAAGTAAGATGTTCTATGGGTAATATGTATATGCAATAATGTATCTGTGCTTTCCTTGACATAAACAGAATCTTAATACATTAATATGTGTTGTATGTAGCAAAGACAAAGTAAACTGCACTCGTCTTGCCGTGCTACAAGGGAAGCAATCATCTTCATACATGTATAACACGTAGCACATACAATTTTAAGATTGAAATACACAGGATCGTTTTAAACAAGCATGTAATGAGCTTTTGCCTTGGACCCAGTGTAATAGGTAGCTCATTGACAAACTTGTTAGTAAAGGAGAATGATATCTAATGCTGTTTCTACACTCCCTAGTGATCTGGAAAGCCAAGAAACCCATCACTTGATATTAATGTTGATAATTGCAGGAAATCCTTAATGAAAAAATAGTTTTACTATTGTAGACATGCTCTAAACTTTTTTATCTAGTCCTTACAAACTATCCTACTTTCCAACTATTTATTGATAATATTGGCTAATTTATACTAATATATAAATTTATCATTTATTCATACCTTCTATAGAATTTATTCCCTCTATTGTTTAGTCACAAGGAGATACTTATACATATCAAATTAAATTTCCATGCAGTCATCAAAGAGTCTTTGGGCAATCCAGATAAATGCAGAACACCAAAACAAAAATCAAACAAGTTTTTCACATGGTTTATTGATTGCACATTTGCATTTGTACAAAGCCATATAACTATAACAAAGGCTTGACAGGCCAGAATCAGAAGGGAACGAGGGCTGCTCGGTGTCGCAGGTAAAAAGTAAATCTTAAAAAAAGAATGTGTAGCTTGGTCTGGTTCGATGGTGATCTTTAGAACGGTTATACATGACATGCAGAGTGAAAGCATTGCAGAGATAGATAAGAAATAGTTTCCAGAAAACCGTATGTTGAAATGAGTTGTTAAAATGATTTGCCATTCCACCAAACTGACAAAATGTATAGCTTTTATTATGATAAATTTGGAACAAAAGTGTCACACATAATGAGCCATTTATCTTTAGAAATCTATATGGGTTGTCAAGCTTGAGCTAACATTTTACAGACCCAATACATTGCCTTACAGCCATACAGTCTATGACATCATCCTTAAACTGATTCTCCTTATGAATTCCATTTCCTACATGGGGGTATTGCAAGGAGCAGACACTCAACAGGGACTGTCTGTGACCACACAGGTTATTTATGTAGTTTGGTCTGTCTGCCATTTTGGAATGTAGATATGGAAACCTATATGTATGTGATAAATATACATTTCTGTATACTGTAAAGCCAGTGAGAATAATGGGAGTCCAGAGTTTTTGCTGTAACATTTAAAATTAGAGGAACCCATTTTGTATCGTTTTCATAACAATGAAAAAAGTATAGTATGCCTGGAGATCCAAGCACTTTATAGTTAGTACTAATCTCAAATTATGAATGTGTATCTATACTTTTTTCTTTACTTTTGGATGGAATAAGGAACCCATGTCAGGTTTGATTGCTCTTGGTTAGTGAGATTTCCTTTCATCTTCTCTTCTCGGACCAACATTTTACCATACAGGAAGCAAAGGAAAATCTGCAAAAGGGCAACAGTAAGGAGCTGGCAGAGATGATAGCATTTCCCTGCTTAACTCCATCTGAAACAAAAAAGGTCTGGCTATATGTATACAACCTAATAGTACTAGGTGGTATTGAAAAAAGAGCCACGATCTAATACATAATTAGAGTTTCTAGTGTAGATGTTATGGGCATTAATACATTTATGTATTTATATAAAATTATTTGCACACTCCATGTAATTAAATTAAATATTTCCACATGTTCACTGAATGTATACCAAATCTCTAATCCATCATTAATTTCTCTTTACTGTTCTTGTTCTTTATTTGTGTGCCCTTTGCAGATATGTGGGTGCCATGTTCTTGGTTAAAAGCCTTTTTTATAATATATCACTGTTATCAGTAACTATTCTTATATACCGAACGTCTTCATTGTTGGTATAAGGTTTATTCTAATGGTGCCTATAAAGTCTATTTATTTTAAAAAATGCAAACGTGTCATTAAAAAGTGTCATTATGATGTGTAGCATGAGATAACCCTTGGCAGCCAATCAGATTTTAATTTAGCGTATTGAGGTATAGATGATTTCTAATTGGTTACTACAACCTACGCATTGTTGACGTTTGCACTGCTTTACTAATAAAGCCCAAGTATTTGCATGTTTTGTTGTAATGTATGCTGTTGATATTAGGATTACTATAAAACCACTGCTAATTGCTACCATTGATAAATAAGTCAAGGCTATACTCTTATATTTTTAACAACAACTGCATACAGCTTTCACATACAAAATAGAATAAATGGCCAAATTTGCCCACATTCCCACCTACATAATAGTTACTTGCAAGGCCATTGTTAAAAGAGAAAAATGAAAGTTTATTGAAAACATGAGACAAACAATACAGGCATAAGGATATATTTAAAAAAATAAGTTATTTAGCACTACCACTTTGATGGTCATGTACAAGACTGAGCCCCAATACACCTTAAAGGATAAGTTTTGCCTTTTAACAAAAAATAATAAATGCACATTTTTTGCAGGTAAAAAAATGTGCATTTATTATTCTTTGTTTCTGGAGCCTCTAAAGCATTGCACCAGCGATCAGCAGATCTCTGGTGCCATGCAAGTCTCCTGCAGACCTGTCATTGTATCTGTGTGACCGTACATCGTATGACAAAGCAGATACAACCTGACAGGAAGACTCAATGAACTACCACAGTGTTCCACAGTAGTTTTAGCTTGTAGTTAGTGCGGATTCCCGCTCATCCATGTTTCTTTTTAAATTGTGACAGCTAGTGGTGGGGAGAACATCCCCGTCAGCTATCAAAGAGGGGGAGTGGTGGCCGGTCTGTTCTACAGAAAAAATATCTCAATCTGTGCTTGAAATATTCTGGCTTTTTGTGACAGCAGCCTTTAAATTACAAAACCAAGCTCAGAAGCAGTGCTAGTTCTCAAGGTGAAAAAAATACAAACCCTATAAAGAAATTCTAATAGGCATGCATAAAAGGGCTGGGCACACCAGCTGGGGTGGGGCCAGGACATGGTCGAAATTGCTGTTGGCTTGTACCCATGATAAGCACTTGTAGGTGATTTTATTTATAAAAGTGTTTTGCAGATTCACACTATTGTGGGCATATTTTTCTTTATCTGCATATAGTATGGTTGCTGCTATTGCAAGTTGGAGATTTAACACCTAAAGTACCTGGGAGGAGTTGCACCGGAGGATAAATTCATCATTCTCTTCATGACCACTTTGTAATCAGTATTTTTATGCTTGGTTCAAATCCTCACAAGAAACTGTGGACTTTTTATCACTTAGCGCTTGAGTAAACACTCATTTTGGACTTTTTATGTGTTTACTTTTGTGGTGGATATACATGCACATTTGTGTTGCTTAGTATATTAATTTCTTGAATTGTATATATACTGTATATTGAGTATTGCACGTACCAGATATTTGTATATGCATTATGCTGTACGAACAGTCCTTTTATGCATTGAAATACACAATTTTGCATGCATATTAGGATTTATTTTTAGGGTTTGAAATTTTTTTTTCACTTTGAGACTTAGCACTGCCTCTTTACTTGTTTTTACACTTTTTTATTGTCTATCAGAATACAGTGTATGACATGCTGCTCTGTCTCCTGTTTGTTATTTTACTGAAAGAGCAGTCTTTTTGTCCATTTTTGAGACTCTAAAGTATGCATGTGAGTGTGTATTTTATATAGAGATGGCTGTAAATATTCAATATTTTCTAAAAAAAAAAAAAAATTGAAAATGATATACTTACCTGTCAGTAGTTTTCCTTTCCTGGTGTTTTAGCTTAAAGGGTTAGTTCACCTTTACAGAAAAAATGTAAAGGTGAACTAACACTGAACACCTTCCCCACCTCCTCGTCCCCGCAATACTTACCTCTGGCTTTGCTGAGCTGTGAGCACCCATGCAGCTTGTCCAGCGGTCCAGGTATTTGAAATCCTTGTTCTTCTCCATGCAGTGCTTCTGGGACACACCAAATCAATTTACTGTGATGGTGCTGGCCATCAGTGTGATCCATCCCAGAAGCGCTGCACAGAGAAGGCGGAGATGAACGTGGATTTCAAATGCCAGGACCGTCAGACCGGCTGCAGGGATGCTGCCAGCTCAACAATCAAAGAGGTAAGTACAGCAGGGACCAGAGGGTTGGTTAGGATGTTCTGTATTAGTTCACCTTTACATTTTTTCTGTAAGGTGAACTAACAAATTAAGGATGACAGCATACACACATGGGTATAGCTTTGTCTCCTACCCAATCACAGGATTATTTATATTATAAATGAAACACCCACCTCAAGGTAGTGCTCTCAAAACTATACTCAATGCAAAGCCTGGGAGGATGAGTATTCTGGCATGCTTAAGTGTCAGAAAAGGAAAATTACTGATAGTAGTATACAACTGTCCTTTTTTTCTGACACAAGCATAGGAGCATACACATGGGACATAGAACTTCAAAACAAGTGTAGTTACAAGTGTAATGATCAGGTCTTTTTTTCTGGTGGAACGCCGTTCCGCCACCTTTGCCAGAGGGTCCTCTCCCAGTCCTCCTAAGCTGTATAGCTGCTGCCTGCTCTGTGGCCCTCAGAGGTATCAAACTCAGGCTGGGTGGTCACTTTGCTGGCCTGAGCTGGGCGGTTTCTTTGCTGGACTGGACTGTGTGTTTGCCTTGCTGGCCTGGGCTGGGTGGTCTCTTTGCTGTGCTGCGTGATCTCATTGCTGGACTGGGTGGTCTCTTTGCTGGCCTGGACTGGGTGGCCTCTTTGTTGAGCTGGGTGGTCTCTTTGCTGGACTGGATTGGGTGGTCTCTTTGCTGGGCTGGGTGGTCTCTTTGCTGGGCTGGACTGGGTGGTCTCTTTGCTGGACTGGGCTGGGTAGTCTCTTTGCTGGACTGGCCTGGGTGGTCTCCTTGCTGGCCTGAGCTTGGTGGTCTCTTTGCTGGACTGGATATTTCAATTTTTTCACACATTTTACTGCATTGCTTTTTATTAAATTCCATACAAATTACTTGTATAGTCCCCAAATTATACTTGGTTCCCTGTTCTCTAAAGGGGCAGTTCTGGGGCGGTTCTAGGAGCAGTTATGGGGGCGGTTCTAGGGGATTGGTATGGGCCTGACCTGGCGGGGGGTGAGTTCCTGTACCTCTTCTCTGAGAAAAAAAGCCCTGGTAATGATTCATTGATTTTAATCACTAGACTAATAAGATTCATTCTGAACTGAATATCCAAACTGAACTGTGATCAATGCAGTTGGATCAACTTTTTAATGGGATAGGAACGCGGACCAGGCTTCTGCCCTGCAGATTACCTCTGGGGATACAACTCTGAATTCTGCCTACAAGAACAAATTCACTTTGGTGGAGTTAGCCTTGAGATTAAAAGCAAGAACCATTTTCTTCTCCACATAAGCACCCTGAATTGCTTTGATCAACCAAGATGCAATCTTCCTAGTAGATGAAGAAAGCCTTTTCTTGACCTCAGTTGTCCTGATTTAGATTTAATGGTCTACACACCTTTGGACAATGCTGAAGAAGGGTCCTTAGGACTACCCCATCTAGAAAATGACAGCAATATGGTGGATTGTAGCCTAAGGGTTGGATATATGACACCCTTCTTCCTGAAGTGACAACTGTAAAAAATACTGCTTTCAAGTTTACTGTCTATATTGAGGATAGAAAGGCCAATAAAACAGCATGTTCAACACTGCTTGTGAATCCCAAGGAGGGATAAACAACCTAGGGTTCATCTGAATGATGAATTCTTGCACAGTCATTTAGTATTTGGCTCACCAACTGATGAATTGGCCACCTTTTCCTAGGATATGAGGACTCTGAGGGTGCTAAAGGTGTACTGTAGGGGGGCTAAAGGTGTTAACTCATAAACCAATATCCAGGCCTACCTAAATAAAGTTAAATACATCCATTCCAGCAGGGGTCAGTTGGTTAAAGCCTTCATATTGAAAAATTCCAGATTCTAGTGTTTGTTGTTTGTAGCTGTAGCCTTTGCTTTGTGCAGGGCTTCAATGACTGAGGATGAAAAGTCTAAGCAAACTATCCTATGCCTTTCAACCTCCAGGCCCCTAGATATAATCTTGTTAGGTTCGCACCTCCACCAATCTGAAATCACTTCCATTAAGTTAGGACTCACCGATGTCAGGTGCAGGTAGCCCCTCCTTCATTGCCTCAAAAATCCTACCTGGAAGGCATTGCGTCTTCAGTGAGCCCACTTCACAGTAGGGATCATTTCTGTTAACAGTCCTATCAACTTGAGACACTGGGAAGCAGACAGATGGGAAAGAGTCCTTTTCTGATGGAAGCTCCACTGTATTTTTTGAGTGTCTTGGACTGCCCACCGGAACATTATCCCCTACATGGGATTGAGTTGGCATTTTTCCCAAATGATAGTCCATCCAAATTTGACCAGGCTTCGAATGACGATGTTTCGATGACTGGCCATAGTATGAGGATATTGAACTATCAACAGGATGTCATCCTGCACCCTTGTGTGTGTAGGATGGCAATGATTGGGAGTAGAGGTTTTAAAAACATCCTGGGGAATGTGACCTGCCAAGGACAGCCAAACAACCTAAAACTGGACCTCTAGAATGACAAAGCAAAGAAATTGTGGAGGTGTGGGTGTACAGGCATGTGTAAATATGCAACTGCCAGATCCAGAGACAATATCCAGTTGCTTGGCTTGACTTCCTCAGTGATTAACTGCAATGACTCCATACTAAATTTTTGGAACTTGATTTATGTTTAACGTCTTCAGATCCAGTACTGGCTTTAAGTCTTTTCTTGACCAAGAACAATGGAGAATAAAAACCTTGAAACCTTTCCTGAATGTGTACTGGTTGGATGGCCTTCTTTCACAATCATTTTTAGATCTACATGTGAAGAGCCTGAAGTCTCTGGTGGTTATGAGGAGCTCTGGTGGGAATAATGAGAGAAAGAGGAGCAGAGGAGAAATCAAAACAGTGTCCTTCTTGAACCATTGACTGGGTCCATGGATCCTGAACAAGATATGCCTAAACTTAAACTCTCACAACCTGGCATCTACTGGGAGAGTTTGGGTGGGGAAACCCTCAAAAGGATTTTGCTGCTCCTAACACAGCATACACTTGGCCTTGGTCAAGTAAAGATAGGATGACTATGAGCTTTTGCACCCCTTTCTGTATTCTTGCCCAGCTTATAAGATTTGCATTCCGAAACCTATCATGTGCCTCCTGTTCACTTGTTGGCGCCAGGGACCTCTATCATGCAAGATATCATACAATATGACTCTAGATGAGTAAGCAAGAGAGTCTATAGGGGCTTCAGAGACAAAGCCACTGGCCAGCTTGATCTCACTAAGCAAAAGCAGAACAGATGAAACATCATTACCCACCAACAGGTCCAATTCTACCTTCCTCGACCAGGCAAGCATTGCCTTGGCAATAGATGTGCCAATGTTCGCTCTCTTCCTCCTTAAATGGGCACATCCTGGAGAACCTGATAGTTAGAGGGGGCTTTTTCTCCACTTTATTTATTTGTTAAAATGTATTCTTTAATTTCCTCTATAAGAGGGAAAGGTAACAAGGACTTTTTTAGATGTGGATCATGCCTCCTACATTTTGAATACTGTTCCACTGCTTCATTCCACTCGATGGCCCCCTTGATGACCTTGAATGGAGGCTCTGCAGAAGGGAAATCATATCCAGCCACCAAAGAATCCTCAAGCAGAAACTCTTCTCCTGAGAGGGATGCTAGTTCAGAGTCTCTGGCCTATTGCTTCAAAGCTATAAGTGGCTGCCTGACTTAGCCCCTGATAATTCTCAAATACAGTACCTGACAATGTGTTTAATTAGTGAGGCGATTTCTCTGCCTCCTTGTCCTCTGCCACTTCTGACATGCAGAGCTGGAACAGCATCTTGCCAGGCAATGTCGGCTGACTGCAATCCCGGCTCTGTTCATAGGTTGAACTATCCTTGTGACATGAGGTTTTTCCTTTAGCCTTTCCCTTGGAGTATGTCAGGACCCTGAAATTGTAGCTGGTTCTTCAGGGCTTTAAGATAACCATTGGAGGGAGGGAGTCTCCTCTCTGTCCCTTACGGAGTGGTGCTGGTCATGAGGGCTGAAAAGATTTGCAATCCAATAAATACAAAATCATGCATTAGCAACAGCACAAACACTGGCCTCCAGACTTACCTGCAGTGCGCTGGCTGGGTTAGGGCACAACAATTTAAGGAGAATACACAACTGTGAGCAAACAAACAGGCACTAGTTAGAACCAGAAGAAATAACTGGCCTGTCACAAAATGGGTTCAGTAGTGACATACCTGCAAAGCCTCCGGAATAGGACACTACCGCTGCTGCCTCATGTGGTGTGCTGCAGCGCTATACCAGCTGACTCAAATAGCCACAAAATGCATAGAGTGGGGCACTTCCTAGAAAAAAAAAACTACCATGTCTACACTGTCAGACAGTAGGAAAGCCGCTGTGTCATTGTGCTGGTCATCTAACATTATCCAGGTGTGGCCTGCTGAACTGGCCAGTGGATTCTACATCATAGGCACGTGACAGTTGAGCTGTATGTCAGAAAGGCACTATATGAGAACCAACCAAAAATAGAAACATACTGAACACCAGCAATAACCGGGAACCAAAAGATATTAATAACCACATTGAGTATCATGTGGCCATGACAGAGGAGACACAAGAGCCTTCAAACCCAAAGTGACCTTGCACCCCAAACCTAACATTGATAAAGTTGGCTTCCCTCATAAGGTGCCTTTAGTGACTTGTACAGAGGTTAACTTCACAACAGGAGAGGCCGAACCTGCAGGGCTGCTCAAATAAACCTGTAAAGTAAAAACAAAATTCCGTCTGATAACAGCATAATCAGCTGAGCGTTAGGATGAAAAGGAAAAGGCCTTAGGGTTGTGAGCCATGATAATACTTGCAGTAAGTGTTTCATTTATATTATAACTGGTCCTGTGACCGTGCAGAGACAGAGCTATACCCATGTGTGTACGCTTTCTTGTTTGTGTCAAGAAAGTTCTTTTGAATATATAGGCATTGTATGTCAATAAAAAGATGAAGTTAAGTGCTGAGATACAAATATAATCCTTATGTACTCCCTTCTCCATATTACTGAAAAGCAGTAAGCCAGCCTTACTTTCAACATCACAGCCAAGAAGCTGTTCACTTTTACAAGTGTCAAATATTCTTTTGAATAGCCACTCCAGTTTGAAACTGAAATTGGCCATAAGTGGTAGGACTAACATTTTAGTAAAGGTTTATTCTAAATAAAAATGAGTTTTTTTCATTTTCCTAATGTATATTTACATTAGTGTTGTACACGCATACATTTTTTTTAAATGTCTGCTTTAAAACAGACCACCTTTAAAGCTATAAGTGAATGTTAAACTGAATTATTCCACATATGATTATCTTTTATAAACAATTTATTTTAGGAATGAAATGAGAACATAAATCCAGTAAATAAAATGTGATATACTGTATAAAATTTTAATGTGTGCCCCATGTACTATATTATTGGCTTGTTTATATATAATTATTTTAAAGTTAAGAACAGATTGTGGAATGTATTTATGACAAACAATACTTATACAAAGCAAATATTCCATTAAAAACTCTTAAACAATGTTTATTATAGTGGGGAATGATTAGTACTTCTGTCAGGTTAATAAACATCTCAGAGAAGTTCCATCCATTCCCCACTCTTCAGTGGAGAGACTTTGGTGAAATATCTGTCCCTACTGGAAATATTTGCCATCACTTCCTGTCAAGTCACAAGGATAGGAAGTAAGGGAAAAATCTCCCAAACAGGTGCTTAGACAGTAACAACCACATGACACCAGTGCTAGGCGTTCTTAACTCTAGTCAAACTAAGTTCTGCCACTGTATAATATACCAGTACTAACTAAAATGTATAGGTATGATACTGCACTTAATGAAAAACTTCAGTGGGATCAGTAGAAGACTTTAGGCTTATTCCATAAAAGTAGTGCATCAGGAAAAGAACATTTATTTTAGACAAAGTGACAGTTATTTACAGTATGTCCAACGGGATTTAATAATTACAGTCACTGGGCTGAAAATACAATATCCTGTTTTAATGCATTATGAATTTAGTCTTTGACTGTTGAAGGCCCCAATGTAAAGTAATACTTTGGGTTACTTTTGACAGTTGTAATTGTTGCTCCCTATTAATGTATCTTTTCTTGTTATGCCACCTAACGCGTATGCTTCCATACAGAACACATGGGACAGCTAAAGTATGATGTGTCTACAACCCCATCTGCCTGCATCTAACAATCCACCACCTGATTTACAAATCATTTCTTCTCTGGTATTACCCAGCTATGCTGGAGCCACTTTCAGTAATTGCCAATAAGACAGGATTACATCTCATGATACAGCTCTTAAGCATCCATAGTGCTGTATGGTTACTTATTCAAAGGTTTCCAGGTGATCATCCGCAAAAAGAAGGATCCTCCTGTATCCTGATCATTTCACATGCTTGGGGTTTACTCTTAACCCACTAAGGACCCCCTTAGTTCTTCACTAAGAAAGAAGTATGCTCACCATTAGGTATGTTGAGGTTATTGACTTTCTGGTGTCTCAAATGTGCATGGGAATTTGATTTGAGGACTTTACACAAATTTGATGCTAGAACTTTAATCAGTTCCACACCGCGCGCTGTATATTTACGGCGGCAGTGTGGACGCTGAGCGCGAATCGCCGTAAAAAGGCGGTGATTCACGCAGGCGCAGCTAGGGGGCAATCGCAAGCCGCCGCCGGCGCGCTCTCGTGCCCGACACACTCCGGAGGAGTGTGCCCGCGGCTCGGGCGGACCCGATGTCCGCCGGCGAGCCACGATGAACTGCTACAGCCAAAGAGCGGGGAACCGCCGATGTAAACACGGCGGTTCCCGGCTCTTTCAATGGGGACATAGGAGATCTACTGATCCCTGTCACTGGGATCAATTAGATCTCCTATGTCCATGTTAGCCCAGCCCCCCCACAGTTAGAACAAGCCCAGGGAACACAGTTAACCCCTAGATCTTCCTCTGCAGGTTAACCCCTTCACTGCCAATGACATTTACACAGCAATCAGTGGACATTTAAATTTCTGATCGCTGTATAAATGTCATTGGTCCCAAAAAAGTGTCCACAATGTCCGACATGTCCGCTGTAATATCGCAGTACCGCTAAAAATCGCAGATCGCCACCATTACTAGTAAAAAATAATAAAAATAAAAACCCCAGAAATGAATTCTCATCATCCGTAAACGCGGCCACTTTTACGCAAACCAATCAATAATGATCTTTTTTACCAAAAATATGAGGAAGAATATAAATCGGCCAAAACTGATGAAAAAAAAATTTTTATATTTTTTTTGGATTTGAATTTTAGCAAAAAGTAAGAAATATTGTTTTTTTTTGCAAAATTGTCGCTCTTTCATTGTTTATAGCGGCGATCAGAAATGACGCAGCGGTGATCAAATACCACCAAAAAAAAGCTCTATTTGTGGGAGAAAAAAGGACGCAAATTTTGTTTGGGTACAACGACGCACGACCGCGCAATTGTCAGTTAACGCGAAGCAGTGCCGAATCGCAAAAAGTGCTCTGGTCCTAACATGGGAAATTCTTCCGGGGCTGAAGTGGTTAAACAAGTTTGAGTTCCTCTACCCTGCTCTGGTCAGTATTTAAATCCAAAGTTATTAAAATTCTAATATGCAGAATTAAGCCTTCACTTTTGCATAGTAGCTCTTGGAAGACCATACGAAAGAAGATGTAAAAATGTTCTGCATGCCTAAGGACAATGTTTACTAACTGCTTCAGTCCTAGAGCCTTTTCTCTCCTTTCTCTGTTAAGGCTCATTTACACTTGCTTTGCTTCGCAGCATGGCAAAAATGATACCCCCTGTCATGTTCGGCATGATGTAACACCACCAAATGCGACCCGTTCAGGCGTTAAGCACTAGACTTGTGGTTGGAGCACAGTATTCCTATTGAAAAACCTCATTAAGCTGAAAAAAACAGGAACACAGAAGGGGGCTGTATCACCAATTAAATGTCTGTGTAGCCAGGTCCTTAGCTGGCACAGAAGAAGCAACTACGGAGATACTGTGCTGCAGCTGCTCTATGTGTTCATAGCCAGTACTATTCCGCTTCCATCCACTAAATGGAGCCTGTGGGACACAACATACCAGAGATATTCTGATGCCTAACAGGGATGGATTGTGGGAAACCAAGTTCCCTGGAGGGACTTTGATATTGTAACAGATGGGGAAAGGACTTCAATTCCCAAGAGGGGAGATAACAAGGAAGAACCCAGAGGAAGTTTTCATTGGGAGAATAAGTAAAGACAGTCTCTTTCTGCGGAAGGACTGAGTAGTGCACACCTCAACCTAGCAGTGTGTAGTAAAAGCAGAGGGCCATTATCCTGGGCCCCAGACTGCAACCAAGACAGTTGGGAGCTGATTATACAAAGAGAGTACCTGTGCTGAGGATTTCACCAGAGGAGTCCCTGGTTCCCAAGCATCTGGACCAGATTTCACTGTGCACACAGGGCTGGTAAGCGGTCACCAGTTGGCTTTACACTGCCACTGCTAGCAGAGTGAGACTAACTGTTATTTATAAACACTGTAGCACTTTATGCAGAATTCTTAAAGAGACAGTATTTTAGGTGCACCAGCACCAAGTCTGGGCCACACCAAATAGCCGGCAGAAGGTCAAGACCAAGGAGTCCACTAACTGCTGTCACGGTGATCACCCAGAGGTCCTTTCCTGGCAAAGGAGAGGCTGCAGGTTGAATACAAAAAGTGTGCTTTTGGAACATTTACTGATTGCTGCCAGGCAAGTCAATTGTTCATCCATTGCATTATCATCATTTGACATTGTTTATGGTTGCTGTTATTTTCTATTTGATTTATTTCTGTGGTCATTTGTGAGTTACTATAACCTGAGGCTTTCTAACTGTAAATCAACTTAGAATAATAACTTTTCCCACTGATTGATTCATCATTGCACGGTTTCTCACCCTTAATCTGTGACAATATATTCCCCTTGCATTGAACCAGTTTGGTGTCAATTTCTTGTACCTTTGCATAATTGTGTATAGGGGGCAGCTATCGTCTGCCCAGCAGGTAAGTCAAAGAGTACTGTCAAAATATTTGATGCCGCCCTGAGGGAGAAACATGTCTATGCAATTCCAGTTCCCTTACCAAGTACGTCACTTCCAACATCCGTGGAACGCACGCCAAGTCACGGCGAACCCGGAAGAGTCCTGTACTGTGATTAGTGTTATTCTGTCTACTACACTGTAAATGTAATTTTAATATTGCCTTATAATAAATGTGGAAATGCTACACTATGAAAGCTCTTTCCTTTTATTGAGCCTGGTGGAGAACGGAGAAAGCCGTCTTGTAAGCATGCAAATACCAAGATCTGTGGTACCCCCTCACCAGATACAAGCGAATTTGACCCCCAGACTGAAACGCTGAGGGTCCATTTTCTCTGGTGAGTAGGGGCACAAGAGGGATGCATGCTACCCTTCACTTTGCAGCGTGTTTGGTTTGAAGCACTTTATTTATGAATTAATGAGCACAGAACACTTTCCATTTGAAGATGGATGATTATGGAATGAAACACATTTGAATTGGGATACTCATTGGACTAATTTGTTTATACACGTTTAATATTAGATTTATATTTTATATATTTTTGCAAGATGCACTGTATGCGCTGCAGTATTATTTGAGAAAGAGTACTGAGCTGTTAGCAGAGTCATGTCATATGAACAGAGGACCTGAATCATCAAGTGGCTCCTACTGGGGTAAGCACTACACATGTCAACCGCACATATACTATTCGCAATAGTGATCCCCTGTGGATCACTTTTCAGAGAACAACACAGGTGTAAACTAAGTCTTAAGCATTTTTGTTTGTTAATTTTGAAGATTTTAATTGTCATACTATCTACAATGGAAATTTTATCTTCTCATATATACATAGGTTTTTTCTAGTTGCTCCAATTTCTCCCCACAATCCCACACTGATAGGTTTAGCAATTTCCACCCAAACTGACCCCGGTGAGTGCATGTTTCTGTGATGGGAAAATTAAGCTGCATGCTTCCTTAGGAACTAGGACTGCTCTAATTGGACTATGTGCTTTGTAATTTTAGGACAACGACTTCCATGAAGTTTTTTTGGTGGCTTAATTAAATGCCTTCACTGCTCTTAATCAACACATTAATGCCATTCTGAAGACACCACAGAGCTGCTTAGAGAAGCTCTTCACAAGCCATCAGTAAAGATCAGCCAATCTGCCTTGGTTGAGTTGGCAAACAGTTCCACAACAAGTTCACAAACTTTGAGGCAAACTCCTATAGTGCCTAAGGAGACCAAAGCTTTTAATTCAATTCTGGCCATTTGTAGTGCTAATAAGCAAGCTATTGTCAAACACAAGGTAAAGGAAGGCTGACATTAAAGAAAAAACACCACCGCTCCAAACAATATAGATCTTGTTCAATCCTTTCCTCTATATCATAATGTACGAAGTAAAAAAGATGTGTCAAAAATCTCATACCGGGTATATATAACAACATTAATAATACTTCTAAGGAGATAAGGGAGAAAGGACATGTGCAGGCATGAAACACTTCCACTGGTGTAAAAAAAAACTTATAACCTTTATTGCAAAAAAACATATAAAAAAACACATATCTCATGACATATTAAAATAATTTCAGCCAACCTACTACTGTCATCTGGCTTAGGCCTCATGCACACAGGATGCTTTAAAAACCTCAGTGCTACAGCAGTGTCCGTTTAGTCACGTTTTTACATTTTTGTGCATTTTTTTCATTAAAAACGCTCCCTATAATGTAAAAACGGCTAAAAACGTCAAATGCGGATACATGCGTGTTTTTGCCATTTTTTTGTTTTTAATGCTCATGGAAGCACAGGCTGTCATTTTTTTTTCTACTGCCCCTAAACGCTTATGCCTCCAAACGCCTCTGACAGTTTATGTGTGCATAGGCTAGCATCGAGGGGCTTTTAGAGGCAGTTAAAAAAAACATCAAATGCCCCTAACAGCAGCTGTAAAAACGTCCTGTGTGCATGAGCCCTTACTGATGTAAATTATGCATCTGGAATAAAGAGAACCTATTACTCAATATACAGTGGGTACAGAAAGTATTCAGATCCCCTTCAATTTTTCACTCTTTGTTATATTGCAGCCATTTGCTAAAAATCATTTAAGTTCATTTTTTCCCTCATTAATGTACACACAGCACCCCATATTGACAGAAAAACACAGAATTGTTGACATTTTTGCAGATTTATTAAAAAAGAAAAACTGAAATATCACATGGTCCTAAGTATTCAAACCCTTTGCTGTGACACTCCTACTTCTACACCTCCATTTGAGTCCAGCTGTGTTTGATTATACTGATTGGACTTGATTAGGAAAGCCACACACCTGTCTATATAAGACCTTATAGCTCACAGTGCATGTCAGAGCAAATGAGAATCATGAGGTCAAAGGAACTGCCTGAAGAGCTCAGAGACAAAATTGTGGCAAGGCACAGATCTGGCCAAGGTTACAAAAAAATTTCTTCTGCACTTAAGGTTCCTAAGAGCACAGTGGCCTCCATAATCCTTAAATGGAAGACGTTTGGGACGACCAGAACCCTTCCTAGAGCTGGCCAAACTGAGCTATCGAGGGAGAAGAGCCTTGGTGAGAGAGGTAAAAAATAACCCAAAGATCACTGTGGCTGAGCTCCAGAGATGCAGTCGGGAGATGGGAGAAAGTTGTAGAAAGTCAACCATCACTGCAGCCCTCCACCAGTCGGGGCTTTATGGCAGAGTGGCCCGACGGAAGCCCCTCCTCAGTGCAAGACACATGAAAGCCCGCATGGAGTTTACTAAAAAAAACACCTGAATGACTCCAAGATGGTGAGAAATAAGATTCTCTGGTCTGATGAGACCAAGATAGAACTTTTTGGCCTTAATTCTAAGCGGTATGTGTGGAGAAAACCAGGCACTGCTCATCACCTGTCCAATACAGTCCCAACAGTGAAGCATGGTGGTGGCAGCATCATGCTGTGGGGGTGTTTTTCAGCTGCAGGGACAGGACGACTGGTTGCAATCGAGGGAAAGATGAATGTGGCCAAGTACAGGGATATCCTGGATGAAAACCTTCTCCAGAGTGCTCAGGACCTCAGACTGGGCTGAAGCTTTACCTTCCAACAAGACAATGACCCTAAGCACACAGCTAAAATAACGAAGGAGTGGCTTCACAACAACTCTGTGACTGTTCTTGAATGGCCCAGCCAGAGACCTGACTTAAACCCAATTGAGCACCTCTGGAG
Organism: Glandirana rugosa; assembly: GCA_018402905.1. Taxonomy (NCBI): domain Eukaryota; kingdom Metazoa; phylum Chordata; class Amphibia; order Anura; family Ranidae; genus Glandirana; species Glandirana rugosa. The sequence goes on from BLSH010430924.1 coordinate 1,702,365, forward strand.
AGACCTAAAAATGGCTGTCCACCAACGTTCACCATCCAACCTGACAGGACTGGATCTGCAAGGAGGAATGGCAGAGGATCCCCAAATCCACGTGTGAAAAATTTGTTGCATCTTTCCCAAAAAGACTCACGGCTGTATTAGATCAAAAAGGTGCTTCTACTAAGTACTGATCAAAGGGTCTGAATACTTAGGACCATGTTATATTTCAGTTTTTATTTTTTAATAAATCTGCAAAAATGTCAACAATTCTGTGTTTTTCTGTCAATATGGGGTGCTGTGTGTACATTAACCACTTGCCGACCGCCAACCGCAGGTTGACGGGGAAAAAGTGGTGCGATATCGCAAATCGCCGTCATCTGACGGCAGCTGCGAGATTGCGCACTGTGAGCGCGCGCACAGCCGGAGGCGCGCCTGCGCGCTCACTGTGTTCGGGGAGGGCCAGGGAGCGGGTGCGGCGGCCTCGATCACCGCCGGCTACCCGCGATGCCCCCCCGGAGTGAAAGAACGGAGGTCCGTGTAAGTAAACACGAACCTCCGTTCTGTGAAGGGGAAGGGCTGTGATCACAGCCTTCCTCTACACGGAAGCTGTGATCACTTCCCTTCCCCTGCTCGGGCAGCCCACACACAGTTAGAACACACCCAGGGAACACAGTTAACCCTTAGAGCGCCCCCTCCAGGTTAACCCCTTCACTGCCAATGGCATTTACACAGTAATCAGTGCATTTTTATAGCACTGATCGCTGTATAAATGCCAATGGTCCCAAAAAAGTGTCAAAATGGTCCCACATGTCTGCCCCAATATCACAGTACCACTAAAAATCGCAGATCGCCGCCATTACTAATAAAAAATAAAAAGCCCAAAAATGAATTCTCATCGTCCGTAAACACGGCCACTTTTGTGCAAACCAATCAATAAACGCCAATTGCAATTTTTTTTATCGCAAATATGAGGAAGAATATAAATCGGCCAAAAACGGTGAAAAAAAATGTTTTTTTATATTTTTTTTTTTGGATTTGTATTTTAGCAAAAAGTAAGAAATTTGTTTTTTTTTGCAAAATTGTCGCTCTTCTTTTGTTTATAGCGGCGATCAGAAATGACGCAGCGATGATCAAATACCACCAAAAGAAAGCTCTGTTTGTGGGGAAAAAAAGGACGCAAATTTCGTTTGGGTACAACATCGCACGACCGCGCAATTTTCAGTTAAAGCACGCAGTGCCGAATCGCAAAAAGGGCTCTGGTCCTAAAGTGTGAAATCCTTCCGGGGCTGAAGTGGTTAGTTGGGGGAAAAAAATGAACTTAAATGATTTTAGCAAATGGCTGCAATATAACAAAAAGTGAAAAATTTAAGGGGGTCTGAATATTTTCAGTACCCACTGTAGGCACTTAATATGCATACCTAATCACACATTGTTTTGATTAACCACTTGCCGCCCGCCCACCGTCAAATGTCTGCGGGGCGGTGCAGCTCTCGTTCTGGGATGACATCCTATGCCAGGACACGCCGTGACCCCGATCTGTGTAAAGAGCTGTGGCCGCGTGATCGGCTGTGATCAATCAACCCAGTACCAGCAGTCAGTGCCCACCAGTGCAAGCAGTCAGTGCCCACAAGTGCCCATCAATGCCCACAAGTGCCACCAATCAGTTCCCATTAGTGATGCTAGTCAATGCTGGCTATTAGTGCCGCCTATCAGTGCTGCCCATAAATGCCCATCACTGCTGCCTATCAATGCCACCCATCAATGCCCATCAGTACCACCCATCAATGTCCAGTGCCGTCTATCTGTACCCACCAGTGCCACCTATCAGTGCCCCTCAGTGCCACCTATTAGTTCCCAGCAGTGCCACCTATCAGTGCCCATGAGTGCCACCCATTAGTGCCCACAAGTGACACCTATCAGTGCCCACCAGTGCCACCCATCAGTGCCACCTATCAGTGCCCATAAGTGCGGCACATTAGTGCCTTCTCATCAGTGCCAATATGTGCCACCTAATCAGTGCCAATAAGTGCCACCTCATCAGTGCCCATCAGTGCAGCCTATCAGTGCCGCCTCATCAGCACACATCAGTGAAGGAAAATTACTTATTTACAAAATTTACTGACAAAAACTAAGAAAAACTTTTTTTTTCAAAATTTTCGGTCTCTTTTTTTTTTTATAGTAAAAAATAAAAAAGCCAGCAGTGATTAAATACCACCAAAAGAAAGCTCTATTTGTGTGAAGAAAATTATAAAAATTTCACATAGGTACAGTGTAGCATGACCGCGCACTTGCCAAAATACTAAAAAATGGTAGTGCACTGCCAATTCAAAGTGTGATAGTGTGATACTAAGTGAAGCTGCTGCTACCACCTGATGTGTTTCACAGACACTAATAAGATACAAAAGAAAATTAAGATTAAATGTGGAAGCGCTGCTAGGGGAGCATTAAAAATAACAAAAACGCCTCAACAACTGGGTATAGACAAATAATCACAACTTTACATGACGAATACAGTCAATGGATGAATAATAGTGTTCACAGTGCTACAAATACAGCAATCCTAATAAATAGTTATAACTGATGCTTATGAATAGCAGTAAAATAGCAACATTACTACAAATAAAAACACATTAGCTGAAAAACAAATTAAAGTCTATAGGCAGGTAGATGTGAAAAAATCTTCTCCCATGGTTGATAACGCAGTACGCAGGTGCGTGCACAGGCTGGAATACAGATGTGCTCCCTTCACCAGATGGGGTGAACTCTCACCTCCAAGGGAGACCCCATCGGGTCTAGCTTGACATGAGTAGTGATAACATGCAATACCGATTTCGTAAGCAGGAATATAAAATCGTGTCCTCAACCAGATAAATTGGAGGCCTAGTCGCACATATCAGAAGGGTGTATAAATCCAAATAGCTTCCCTTTTGGGCTTGTAGTTGGAGTTCCCAATGTTCCACCAACAATACGTTACCATGCAAATAGAGAACAAAACAACTCCACTAGTGTAATATGTCCGGCCAAGGGATAAGGGATAACAAAAGACAGACCCCTCTTTAAAATGCACTCACATTTCTTTTACTAAAAATCAGCAATAAAATCCATAAAGATAACCACACTCAGGTCTCATGTGTCAGTAGCAAGTACCACCGCCAGGCTGTGCCTCTACATGTTTCACCACCCCACGTGGGAACTCCAACTACAAGCCCAAAAGGGAAGCTATTTGGATTTATACATCCTTCTGATATGTGCGACTAGGCCCATAGGGGTCTTAGTCTGAGGTGAGCCTCCAATTTATCTGGTTGAGGACACGATTTTATATTCCTGCTTACGAAATCTGTATTGCATGTTATCACTACTCATGTCAAGCTAGACCCGGCGGGGTCTCCCTTGGAGGTGAGAGTTGACCTGCCTATAGACTTTAATTTGTTTTTCAGCTAATAAGTGCGCAATGGCACTAGGACTTTATCCTTAGCGAGATTTGCACACCCATCAGTTTTTATCACTTTGTATGCACTTTATGATAAGCACCTGGGTGTTTTACATATGTGTTTTTATTTGTAGTAATGTTGCTATTTTACTGCTATTCATAAGCATCAGTTATAACTATTTATTAGGATGGCTGTATTTGTAGCACTGTGAACACTATTATTCATCCATTGACTGTATTCGTCACGTAAAGTTGTGATAATTTGTCTATTCCCAGTTGTTGAGGCCTTTTTGTTATTTTTAATACTCCCCTAGCAGCGCTTCCACATTTAATCTTAATGACCGCACACTTGTCATTCAAAGTGTGACAGCGCTGAAAGCTGAAAAATGGCCTGGGCAGGAAGGGGCTGAAAGTACCCAGTATTGAGGTGATTAAAGGGGCCACCCCTAAAGGACATATATTGACTGAGAAGTGTTTATCAAAAGGTTAAGAGATAATGATCATCCATGCAGTGAGCAAAAAACAAAAAAACTCCTGTATATTTCATCCATATTCACAGCAATGTCCCTTCAAGAGAACTGTATTGTATGGATAGTCATTCTATTTTAATTGTATGATCATATATGGAATCTCTGCCCATCAATCATCATGGATCATTGGAGACTAACGATGTTCAAAAGTGTGCAATATAAGCCAAGACTTCAGTGATCTAGTCCAGACATGCAAGTGCTAATAAGAGAGTATATGGTTCAATACACCTGTGGTCCAGAGGAGACAATAAATAGTGAAGATTCAATCCCAAATGGATATTTGTAGCTCCTTGTCTCCCTCTCACAGATGTTACTCACAGTGTTTCATAATAAATTCCCGGTCTAGAGGAAGTCATATATGTAAAATAGATGAAAGCCTGTCACCTCCAAATATTTCCTTCCCTCGCAGGAATTTGTAAGATGTGAGAAAACGTCCAATCAACTAATGCTCTCTAAACCACAAGGATTCTCCAGCATTACTGCATATTATACACTTGCACAGATTGCATCGCATGTGTTGCTTGATAGCCGCACAATGACCGGACAACAGTCCCTCATAACAGCCACTGTCCATGTTGAGGGCAGAATTCCACATATAGCAAATGGTTACTTGTTGTTCTCCATATGTGCAGGGATATATATATGTAGCGGTACCCCGCTAATGAAGGAGCTGCTAATGAAATTTGTATTTGTTCCCGAGCCTCCCTCTGATTATCCTGCAGCCAGTCCCTATGGCATTTTCACACAGCCAGGTGCACACACAATCCTGCTTGTTTCCAATGATCAGTCTAGGGGATTAATTTTCAATGCTTTATTGTTGAACTTGGATAGGAGAAGGATAGGTATGGGATACTCCAAGTTAATTGACTGGAACTGAGGACAACTTCTCCCTAGCTCTGTATAGCAGTCAGCGGTCAGTGGCTTCACACAGCAGACTGACTTCAGTGAAACAAGTCCATCTGTAAGCAACAAAGGGCATGCCGAACTTTGTTTCTTCAAAACACTAGCCAGTGTCTCCTTTCTAACTCAGTGTAGCAGACTACCAAAGGCACTTTATGGCAGGCTGACTTAAGCAGAACAGGTCCCTTGTTAAGCAGTAAGGACAGAAGCTGGACTCTGTTCTTCAAGACACTCTCCGGTGTCTCCTTTCTAGCTGGCACACCCAATTAAGCTGATATGAGGGCAGGGGAGAACTCTAGCAACACAGTTTCAAGTATCCTCTCACAGATCTGTACTCACACCATGTCCTGGGACAGTCGGTAGCCCTTCTCTGCCAACCTCCAAGCGACACTTTGCCACTGCAGTATCAGACCGAATCTAAGGACATCCTCCCTCTGTCAGCTTTCAAAGAACTGTGGGTTGCAGCTTCAGCATCTGGATAGGCCTCAACTAGGCCTAGTAGCCCGCAGCCTCCTGGATAGGCTGGCGGGCCTAGCAGCCAGGAGCTGAACACATGCCTCCACCCCTCAGGCTTGGGTGGGCTGGAACTCCTAACCTTGAGCCCATGTGCTCCCTTTTATATGAAGGTGTTCACCCAAGATGCAGTGGGGCACCACTCCCCTGCTAGCTGGTCAGAACCACCCTCAAATACACCTGCTGTCACTGCTGGTGTTTCCTCCCTCTGTCCAATAGGGACCCATGCTACTGGACAAGGTGAAACATCTCCAGACCACATGAATCAGCATCAGAGCACACTGAGCAGACCTTACTTAAATCCAGGCTTCCTGATAAGCAGATAGCACATAAATGTACCTGTCAGCTCTTCTGTTAAGCAGAGAGAGCCAAAAACTATATACACTCACTAGTACCCAAACTAGTAGGGCGCTACATATAAAATATAGAAACACGTCTCTTAAAAGGTAAAGGCACTTATCAATCCTGCAGTGGGTGATATCTTCTCATGTTAGTTGTCACCTCTCAGTCCTCACTGGACGGATGTGTGTGAACCCAGGTGCCATTGAGTCGGGTCATCAGTTCCAAACTGCAGATGCCAGAACCATCACAGGAGCAGGTGGCTGTTTCAAACACACACAGCCTGACCGGTTTCGCTGGGTCCACCAGCTGCTTCAGAGGCCATTAATCTGAAGGCTGATATTACCATGGATGACATACACCAATGCCAAAATTAAAACAACAATAATAAAAAAAAATAAAACATATCTTTTCCTATACAGAATTTTCAGCTTGCCCTAACAGATCCAAAACTACCAACAGAGGTTGTGAGACAGTCAACAGTAAATGGCTTCAAACATGCTTGGGATAAACATAAATCCATAGTCAGACAACAAGGTTAATGTAAAAAATAAAAAAATAAAAAGGGGCAAACTCGATGGACTACTCAGTCTTTTTCTGCCGTCACTTTTCTATGTTTCTATGTTTCTAAACACACTGACAATATATGGCTGCTATAGGTCCACCCTTTTATATTGAAGATGCTAGGTTATCCATTCCTTTAAGCTATTGGCTCTTGTGACTTTGTTGACCAGTGTAGAAAAGCCATACCAACCAACCATAAGTATTTTTTTTTTTTTTTTTGCGATAATGAATCAATAGGACAATCTACTGTTCAATGCTCTGGCTTGATAAATAAACCTATACTTAGGAAACTCACTTATTCAAAATTTCTGTCCCTATTCATGTAGCTCTTTTCACTCTAAATTTCTTGCAGCATTAACTCAACATATAAAATGCTTGAGATTTGTTTTTATGTTAGTCTAACAGTCTTATGAAGTATACCTGTCATAAGAAAAATGTGGACTGCCATTGCTGTCTCCTCTTTCTGAAAATACTAGTTCACTGGCTGTCACGCTAATACTACTATTGTTTGCGAGTCATGGGCCTGGAATAAATTATACAGACAAGGAACTCTGACATTTTTCTTACTTTAATATATGTTTGTTCTGAGTTTCTAACCCAGAAGTATTAAAGCTATACACAGGCAAACAATGATTTTCAGAAGGAAGACAACAATGACAGCCTACATATTTGTATCATGACAGGTACACTTTAAACAAAATGATAGAAAAATAGCTGATTTTCCTGTGAAACTGCCTGTTCCTGCATTTGTCCGGTGAATAATAGGAACTGTTTCCTTATACTAATGAACTGTAATTCTCTGATTAGAATAGATGTGTGTGATTTATGGCATGTAAGTGGAACATTAATTCCATATTACAATACCAAAGGGGTTAAGTACCATTGTGATTTAAGAGCAGCACTCTAGAGCATAATCAACAGTACATACTTAATACCCTATAATTTCCTGAAACATCATTTATTCTAAGCTAAGAACAAATCCACAGTCATTTTTATAGTAGATTTGAAGTAATCTTATCCTTGCCGTAGAAACATTAAAACATTTGTTATGAAATAGGAGAAAAAAAAGAAAGTAACAGTTAAGATTATATGGAGGGAATTACAAAAACACAAGTAATGCTATATTGTTCTCTAGAAAACCAAGAGTAGACCAATGAAAATGTTTCTGTATTCTTGTCAAATACACTGAAATCCAAACTTACAGATGGTAAATGTATTATCACCAGGACTGTGATCATTAATATTCAGTTGTACAGTGGCACAATTTCAATGTTCCGTGGAAACATTTTGCTGTGCTGATTTGAAGAGGGCGGGCAATTTTTCATGGATCAAAAGGGACCAAAGCACATTTATTCTTGTTTTTTCTAAGCTTAAAAAATGTATTGATCCAAATGCATCAATCAAATACAAAATTTTCTAACATCATAAAGTAGATCAATCATTGCAGGAGATTTCAGACATTACCTTATGCCACTGAAATGTTACATGCTCCTAAACATTAAAATTGCATATTTCCACGTATTGTAAATATCATGACCCATTAAGATTCAGATTATATTTTTCATACAGACACTATGGGGATGATTTACTAAAACTGGAGAGTGCAAAATTTTTGTGCAGTTGTGCATGGCAGCCAATCAGCTTCTAAATTCAGCTTGCTCAATTAAGCTTTAACAATAAATCCTGAAAGCTGATTGGTTTCTATGCAGAGCTGCACCAGATTTTGCACTCTCCAGCTTTAGTAAATCAACCCCTTTGCATGATATAAAAATGATACAAAAGTTTAGGTCTCTTAAAGTTCTACAGGTTTCATAGCTGTAGTTGTGTATCCATCCCTCTCCCATAATGAATAACAAACAATACACACTCTAGCACTTACCCAGTTAGCTTCTTTTTTTTCTCTCTACACAGATTGAAACCACCATTTTTATTGCAATACTTGCAACAGTTGGGTTGAATGTGGAAATTTGTGTGAGATATATACTTCCCAAAGGGCAACTGTTTAAGAGAACAAGAAGACTAACGAAAATTGACTCCCTACACTACTACAGGTTTGGCTCTAAGTGTATGGATCCAGAGGGGTTCTATCATAAGGCTATAACAAACATGTACTGTGTAATTATACATGCAATTGGTTTGTACACCTCTAAGCTAACTGGGGAACTGAGATGCTATAGTGTGATATGCTTGTTATGCCAAATGAATGGACATATCTCAACCTCCTGGCTGTGAGCATCATGTAGCAGGTGTTGGTCTCCCATCTGGGCTCCTTTGAGCCCCATCCTCAACATGCTATGAGTGAGGTTTTTAAGCCAAAACACAAATCTGTACAGACTATGGGGTTAATTTACTAAAACAGAGGAGTGCAAAATCTAGTGCAGCTGTGCATAGAAACCAATCAGCTTCCAAGTTTTTTATCAAAGCATAATTGAACAAGCTGAAGTTAGAAGCTGATTGACTACCATTCACAGCTGCACCAGATTTTGCACTTTCCAGTTTTAGTAAATCAACCCCTGTGTATGGCCTCCAACTTTTTCTAATATGTTTGTTATGGCCTTGTGGGAGACTCCCCTCTGGATCTATACACCTAGATGCAAACTTCTAGCAGGGCAGCATTTGTTAATAAACAATAAGGACCCATCTGGACTGTCGTGGAAGTTAGGGCCTCACTCTTGAACCTTTATTATACATAGGGTTGCCACATCATCCCTTTAAAACCGAACACATAGAAATTACACAGGTTCTGTGGCTGACCAAGGTGGTAATTAAACTCACTTGGTGCCTTATCTATATTAAATTAGCCTCAGAACCTGTGTAATTCATATGTGTTCGGGTTTAAAGGGATGAGGTGGCAACTCTAATTATACACAGGAAAGTGTTATTGCCTTGGAGTCACTACAATGTATTAAAGCCAGCATGTGTAGTTCCTCACTCACCTTTGGATGGAGTTAACTTTACAGTATATAATGTATTCACAAAGCCACTACTACACTATGTTGTTGAAAACTGTTTGGGCCTTGATATGTCTTTCTGTTCTACAGGGCTTTATGCCCAGGGTTATTAAAGGTTTGTGTGCTGTATAGGTCTGACTACAAATCAAAGATGCACACAGACATGCTTGCCATTTTCCTGCTGTCTTTGAAACTATGCCATAGGTATGCCAGCATGCTAGGTGGACGTACAGTCATTTACCACTCTTCCTAGAGCTGATTCATATAGCTAAACCCACACAAATATACAAAGTTCCAACAAACATACTATATATGTAAGTTGTGACAGATATGTGAAAAGAATTAGTGTATCAGAGGATTAAAATATGACATGGACAGGAAGGCATCACTAGGAGTGATCTTCAAATGTTGCGAAGAAGAGGGTTGACTTTGGCATCTGTGAGTAAATTCTAAACAACAGCTGGGGGATTCATGAGGTAATTAATGAGATCCTCTACTCAAGGGAGCCAAGAGAGGGAACGTTTCCTCTGGAAAGTGCTTCTTCCCTTCTATGAAGAGGCTGATTGTCAAATACAGAAGGTTTTCAAGACAATTTTATGGCTTTGACCACATGCATTGCAAACTACTAACAGGAATATCCTAGACAAGCGTACTAAGTAGCACTATAACACACTTTAAATGTTAGGCTTAACAGTTACTTCTTTATTTAAATTCAGGTTTTTAACTTCCTAATAGGTTTGTGTTTAGCTGTGATGCCTTTTAATGTCGCCACATAATATATGTGACATTATTGAACTGGATTGCACAGGAAAATCCATGGATAACTTCCTGTACTAGCTCAGCAGATTTGGTTTATCCCCATAATCCCTTTCATGCATTTGATGATAATTAAGATTCACGGGATGTGTCATGGTTCACACATACATACATTTGCTTATGTCATAATTGTGACAAGGCAAATCTCTCTTGCACCTCCAGGTTCAATCATCTGCAGCTAAAAATCACCTATTTTCCAACAATAGCAGGCTTATTATGTTTACCGAGGGAAACAGCATCAAGATGGCAGCGAACTGGAAATCTTACACTGCTCAGATAAAAAAAAAACAACAGGGACTCTAGTGCATTAAAAGCAAATAACTTTATTAGATTAAAAAAAAAAAACAATGGTTCCACTCACATTTTGGAAAATAATATGTGTATGGCCTCACAGCAGAACACAATAGCGCTGCGGGCATTGACTGTGTTGATGGGGAAATCGAGCGACTTTCTTTCCTGACATCTATGTTGGAAGGAAAGAATATTGTATCATCTGTGGCTTGCCTTAGTGAATGTGGTGACAATATTCTTTGCAAGGAATACCCAATAACATGAAAGGAAAATAAAAAACAGGATATGCGTTTGCACATGATTGGATGATTAAAGTTAGCACAGTTTCATCTCATTCTATGTGCATACTCGCAGACTTGTTCAAGCTGCCTTTAACTACACATATATTCAGTTTTACAGTAGAGGTATGCAAGATGACAAAAACAGCAAACAGAGAGAAAAGTGGATGCTGCCCTGTTAGAGTCCCCTATAGATAAATACCCCCACCTTCCATGGGAAATGAGATACAAATGGGACTTACAACATTAAAAAAGAATGCAGAAAATAATTAACAGTCAACCAAACTGAAAGATATCTACAAATGACTACCACCCAACAGTGACATCTTAATGAAAGTGACTGTAAAAAAATAATTACACCAAGGAGGGGCCCCATATGAATAACTAAGCCTATTATGTGAAAAAAGTCTAAGCAGTCATAAAAGTCAGCTTCAAAACATGTCTACATACCATGTAATAAATAAGTTTGAAGTATATTACATCAACAAATAATCTTTCTATAAAAAAAAGTTGTATACTAAACACTCCAATATTGTAGTTTACACAATGCTGTCCGGGTCCTTCAACGCCATATACTGTATAATATGTCCATACACATTAAACATGAAAAATTATATATAATAATATAAAATATAATACATTCCTTAACCTCCTCCCGCCCGCGCCATAGCGGAATGACGACTACAGCGCGGCTCTAAAATGCTGGGAGGACGTCAATAGACGTCCTCCCATTTGGCTTGTGCTGGGCGCGCTCCCGTGGGCGCGAGCGGCACGTGCACGCGCCGCTCGCGCCCGCGGGAGCGTGCCCGCGGGTCGGGCGGACCTGATGTCCGCCGGAGACCCGCGATCTCCTTTCAGAGAGGAGGAACGGGGAACCGCCGAAGTAAACACGGCGGTTCCCCGTTCTGTGAATGGGACACAACAGATCTACTGATCCCTGTCACTGGGATCAGTTAGATCTGTTATGTCCCGACCAGCCCCGCCCCCCGACAGTTAGAACACACCCAGGGAACATTTGTTAACCCCTTCACTGCCCCCTGCTGGTTAACCCCTTCACTGCCAATGACATTTATATAGTAATCAGTGGACATTTAAATTTCTGATCGCTGTATAAATGTCATTGGTCCCAAAAATGTGTCAAAAATGTCCGACATGTCCGCCCCAATATCGCAGTCCCGATAAAAATCGCAGATCACCGCCATTACCAGTAAAAAAAATAAAATAAATAAAAACGCCATAAATCAATGTCCATAGTTTGTAAATGCTATAACTTTTGCGCAACCCAATCAATAAACGCCGATTGCGATTTTTTTTTACCAAAAATATGTAGAAGAATATAAAACGGTCAAAACTGATGAATACATTTGTTTTTTTATTTTTGGATATTTATTATAGCAAAAAGAAAAAAAATATTGTTTTTTTTTTCAAAATTGTCGCTCTTTTTTTGTTTATAGCGGCGATCAGAAATGACGCAGAGGGGATCAAATACCACCAAAAGAAAGCTCTATTTGTGGGAAAAAAAGGACGCAAATTTTGTTTGGGTACAACGTCGCACGACCGCGCAATTGTCATTCAAAGAGCGACAGCGCTGAAAACTGAAAATTGGTTCGGGCAGGAGGGGGGTTTAAGTGCCCAGTAAGGAAGTGGTTAAAGTGATTGTAAAGGTTCTTTTTAAAAAAAAAAAACAAAAAAAAACAAAGATGTCATACTTACCTGCTCTGTGCAAGGGTTTTACACAGAGCAGCCTCGATCCTCTTGTTCTGGGATGCCCCAGCAGCGCTGGCATCTACTCTTCATTGGGTGCCCCCCCGAGAGTCGCTTTCCATAGCGCGCTCACGAGTCCCGGATTCAGGTAAGAAAGAGGGGGGGGTCTGGGGGGCAGCTGAAGCACATGAGACTTTACAACCCCTCTAAGTTGCATATTCTTTATCTAACACTTACTCCTGAAGGAGCCACTGATGTATGGGTCCCCTGATTCCTGATGACAATGATCTTTCAGCAATGCCACACTCTCTGACACACCAAAGCTGGAAAAGGAGGATTCATTTGGGCTACACACACAGTAAAGCAATAATAATGAAAATTGCAAAAGCAATTAAATAAACAAGTCCGTACAAGCAATGGAATAATCTGTACCTCAGCCCAAAACCTAGGGTGGGGGAGTCCTAATTAAATGCAATACTAGATGCTAAAGAATCATTGTATCGTTCCAAAACACCTCAGCGGTGCCACAGACTGATCGCCTCCATGCCACGCCGCATTGATGCAGTAATTCATGCAAAAGGAGCCCCGCCCAAGTATTGAGTGCATACTATACTTTACATGGATATACGTTTCAGTGAGCCAACATTTCTGTATAAAAGAAATCCTTTTTTATTGGTCTAATATAATAGTCTAATTTTCTGAGATATTGAACTTTGGGTTTACACTAGCTGTAAGTCAGAATCACCAAAATTAAAAGAAAGAAATGTTTGAAATATATCACTTGTGTGCAATAAATCTATATAATATATCAGTTTCACTTTTTGAATTGAATTACAGAAATAAATTAACTTTTTGATGATATTCAAATTTTTTTGAGATAGGTATAGGGCTATTTTATTTTGTTTAATAAATCCATGTTTAAGCATATATTTAATTTATATTTTCTATATGTATACAACATTTGATTTACAAATAAACATTTTAACACATGACCAAAAATTCATAGAGCAATATGGTCTACCCGAAGAGACAACACAGCTGTAGCTGCCTGCCTTAAGGCTCACTTTGTCTCCATAAAGCTATCTAATAAGGGATGCATCACTGCATTGAGTCATTGCTCTTACTTATTCAGTGCTGTGGGTAAATTTCAGAACTCAGCTGCTAAACTCTTTTTTGCTTCAGGTGTTAAAATGGTTGTACAGCTTTACATTTTTTAAATTGTAATAATAAACATCTCATATAATGTGTGATATGGAGCAGCGCTATGAATAAAGATATATTAAAAACTATATATAATATATCAAAAAACTATATAAAACACTCACAAATAACATGCATAAAGTGCAAAATAAAACAGTACAAAATATGAATATACTGGAAAGTGTTCAGTGCTTCAATTCATGATGTAAACAATAAAACTTGAATGTAACTTAAAGTGTCCAGTGCTCCAATTCAATAAAGTGCAATGTGCGACAAAGTTCCAAAAAACAGGATATAGTCTCTTATAGGTGGAGCAAAAATGAAGCCAATCAATTGTATGAAACAAATCCCCGTCCTTGTAGTCCTTTTATAGGATAATGTTCCACCCAGGAGAGGTATGTACTATTATTGTGACACTGAGGTATACATGCAAACAAATCCTCCACCATGTGCAATGGCCGCTCACCTTGTTCCCATTAGGGAATGCGCATCTCGCTCTTAAGAGCTATCTGCTGCCACTAATCTTCGTTCATCTATATACACATGAAATGATAAAGAAAGTAACCTCTCATGGTGTAGTATAAAAAAGCCAGCATTTATTTAAAAAAGCAAGTAGGAACTTACAGTTAAAGTCGCAAATGTCTGTGTAGTCCAGTCTTGCAGATCGGGGTAACAGATGCTCGTATAGTAAAAACATAAACTTCCGGGTTCGGCCGTACCCGGAAGTGACGTCACTTTAATATATGCTGGCTTTTAATACTACACCATGAGAGGTTACTTTCTTCATCATTTCATGTGTATATGGATGAACGAAGATTAGTGGCAACAATAGCTCTTAAGAGCGAGATGTGCATTCCCTAATGGGAACAAGGTGAGTGGCCATTGCAAATGGTGGAGGATTTGTTTGCATGTATACCTCGGTGTCACAATAATAGTACATACTGCTCCTGGGTGGAACATTATCCTATAAAAGAACTACAAGGACAGGTATTTGTTTCATACGATTGATTGGCTTCATTTTTGCTCCACCTATAAGAGACTATATCCTGTTTTTTGGCACTTTGTCGCACATTGCACTTTATTGAATTGGAGTACTGGACACTTTAAGCTACATTCAAGTTTTATTGTTTACATCATGAATTGAAGCACTGAACACTTTCCAGTATATTCATATTTTGTACTGTTTTATTTTGCACTTTATGCACGTTATTTGTCAGTGTTTTATATAGTTTTCTGATATATTATATATAGTATTTGATATATATTTATTCATAGCGCTGCTCCATATCACACATTATATTTATGCTACAGGTGTTAGAGACGCTTGAGGAGTTGGCAGCTGTGTCTTACACATAGAGATGTATTATACACACTTAGATTAATTATAGTAGTCATAGTGAGTAGCTCACAAGTCACTTTATTTTTCACAATAAACATCTCATACTTACTTGCTCCGTGCAATGATTTTGCAAAAAGCAGCCTTGATTCTCTTAGGGGCAGCCTTGATCCTGCGAGCACTCCTGGCCCCCCCCCCCCGCCAAGTACCCCCATAGGAAGCCACTCATGGTCGCTCCCGAGCTGGGCTGTTAACATCCATTCAGACACACAGTCTGGCTGGGCCCTGTCTCCCACTCTCTGCTTACAGGTTTGACTGACAGCAGCAGGAGCCAATGGCTCCCACTGCTCTCAGCCAAGCCTGTCAGACAGGGGAGAGGAGAGAAGTGCTACTGCAAATGGGCACAGCACTGGATGGAAATCAAGCTCAGGTGAGTATTTATGGAGGGCTGTGGAGGGAGCTACTATTAAAAGATTTTTTTATCTTAATGTGGAGAATGCATTAAGTTAAAAAACCTTTTACCTTTACAACCACTTTAAGGAAATATAGGAAAAAATGGGAAAATCAGTCATGATGAGTTCCACTTACTGGCTGGATAAAAGACTATGTAATATTTAAGTGCAATATTTATTATTTATTTGCCTGAATCAAAAAATAAAATAACTAAATATACCATGTTACAAAGCATAAGGAAGAACATTTTAAATGGTTTTATTTTTTTTTAGTCCTGACCATAATTAAAAAGAAAATATATGCAAACCAGTATACATCAAGTTCAAAATATTTAGCAATGCAAATGACCAACATTACAGTTAAGGTAATAATTTTCTGCACTCACTTAAATAGAAGCTAAATAGCATGCTTCTCCACTTACCCATATGTCTGGCTACACAGAACTAACTTCTATAGGATTAGCCCTTTTAATCCCTATAGTACATAGTTCTCTAGTTTAAGATCTATGGAAGTCTCCACTGCCCGGAATGCGCCTGTTTTTCCTCTTCTACATTGACTTGTTCTGAACATTAATTGGCTAATTATCATACTTAAAATGACAAGCATGTACATTGTAACAAATAAATCACAATTTATGTACTAGAATTTGTGCAGCTATTAGTCAAATACTTCCTTCCTCCTGAAGTATGTCTGAACCATTTTAATTATTTAAGTACTTTGACTACATAAAATCCCAGTGGTCTTGAAAGAGTTTAATCGCTGATAGGTTACAAACACATTTTTTTTCAATTAAGACATGGTTTTATTTATACATTTTCATTTAGTAAAAATTCAAATACTTCCAATAATTTTAGAGAAAGATATCAAGCTATATGGAGAAGCTAATATTACAATTGCAATATCTGTGACTTAAAAGGATACTGAAAATAAATGACAGTATTTTTATAAACTGAGCCAAGTTAAAAAAAGCTAAAAAGAAAAAAGTTAACTGTGGCTCTACTGGACCCTAATTGTTAAGCATATTGTTTTCATAAATAAACTGCTTTAAAACATGTATCGGTAAATATGAATTAGAGATGTTAAGTTCAAATGTTTAAAGCATACCTTGCATCAAACTGGAAGGTTAACTTATCTTGTAGACCCCTGTGTTACAAAAGTTAAACAAAAAATAGCATCATTAGCAAATAATTAAAAAATCCTTACTCTACACCCCAGCTTGCAGCATGCTTGCCTATATGAGAGTAATGCCTTTGGGCCTCCTTCCAGGGTCCTGGGATGTCTGAGGATCCAAAATCTCACAAGACATTCCAGCACAGCGCAATAGCATCTTTTACAAAATTATAATATGCAATATTTAACTTTTTTTTTTACTTTTTAGTCCTGACCATGATAACAAAATAAAGAAAATATGTACCAAACCACCATACATTCCCGTTAAAAACAAAAGGCCTCTAGTTCTTTAATGAATTAACCTCCCTGGCGGTATTCCCGAGTGTGGCTCCGGGTGGAATTTCAGTACCATTAGCGGTAACCCCGAGCCACACTCAGGATTGCATTGCTGGATCCAGGCAGCATTACTCACCTTGTCCCCTGGATCCAGCGATGTCCTCCCGCGGTGTCAGTGTGTCTGACCCTCCGCCCGATGCCTCTGTGTGCCGGGCTCCGTTCCCTGCGAGCGTCGCGTTGCACGGGGACGGAGACTGGCGGGAAATTCAAATAGTGAAACACACAGTACACATACAGTACACCGTAATCTTACAGATTACATTGCTGTATGAAATCATTTCACATCCCCTTTGTCCCTAGTGGTTTGCCCAGAGCCCTGCATGCACTTTTATATTATGCATGTCATTCTTTCTGCCTGGAAACTTGAGAATGTCCATGGCAACCAAAAAGTGTCCCTTTACGTCAAAAGTGGTTTTTGATCAGCTAGAAAACACAGATAGTAAATAAGAATAATTTGCAGAATTGAGTGCTACTGATTTTTGGGGAAATTTATCATCAGACACTGAAAGTGGCAACAGCGACAATTCTGCAACTGACCAAATTTCAGTGTTTTGGTTTTATTACATTATTGAATACATTTTATTACTATTACATTATTATTTTTGATAATTATTTATAGTTATTTATTATATTATAATTTATGATTTCATGTTTCAAACTTTATCATACCCGGGATGTCTACTAGACTATTGTTTGGACAGATTTAAGTGAGTTATTCCTATGAATTACAGGCCTGCAATATAAAACGCCAAATTTCCATGCAAAATAATCGTACCGCTTTCAGCACCAAAAATCTAAACTACTGAAGGCCACAATAGTTTTTAAAGCTTGGTCACAGGTTCACTTCTATGGTCATTATGAAGCCGGCACTTTGTTGCTGTTTAACAGCTATCCCATTAAACATCCATCGTGATGATGACCTTCAACATGCAAGTACTGTTTATCACTGCAGTGTGCCTGTCAGGAAAATAGCCGTTTCCAGCCATCCCAGACTGTCCGCGCGTGTCTGCAAGCGCCCATGCACGTCCGTGCGCGCCAATGGCACCAAGCAGCCCATTTAGGCGTCCTGCTCCCTGTAGCAGATGCTGTCTGTTCTACAGCAATTCCGTGGTCCTGAACGACCTGTATCCTGTGCACTTCCTGTTCCTGTGACCCCAGCTTGACCTGACCATCCGTGCTTCCTGCCTGAACTGACCTCTGCTTGTCCACGACCACTCTTCTGCCTGATCCCTCTGTACCTTGCTGCCTGCCTGCTGATGAACCCTGCCTGTGTCTGACCATCCATCCGCCTGATCCTCTGTACTGCTTTGCCTGAACGTTGCTGACCCGGCCTGAACCACTACTCTCAGTCTTGCACGGACTTCTGGAAGACATCTTATCATCACCTGTGTCCGAATCCAGCCCTCGTGCTCCCCTGTGCTCCAGCGCCCCCTGTCTGCTCTACCAGGGGTTCTGGAACCAGGGCCATAAGAGAGGTTGCTCCCCGCACGAACCAGACTCCACCGCCAGGATTGTGACAGTGCCCATGTCTGTCTGTCATTATTTTTAAAACACAGGTGTTGAATTAAAGTGGATGTAAACCTGATTCATGAAATTTGACCTGGGCACATATATCTGTAGTGTTCACTTATCTCTCTCCAAAGTCCTAAGTCCCGTGTCTTTATGCTGCTCCGTTCTTCTGTTATCAGCATGATAACTTCTGAGAAGTTCTCAGAGATGGGAGATAAAAGCAGCTGAAAATTTGTGTCAGGGTGGGTGCTATAAATTGATTAGCAAAGAGCTTGTCTATTCACAGCACAGCTCTGCACATTCCTTCCTCTACGTATCGCACTGTCGCACAGTGTTTGCCAAGACTACACTCCCACAGCTGAAACAGGAAGAAAAAAATCTAACACAATGTGTACTTTCTAAACAGTATATAAAGCTGAAGACAGCAGATATACAAATAAAACTTATATAGGGAGATTTGTTTCATCTCTGTGTATCATCTGAGGCGGTTCACGTCATTGGGTATATGAGAGGGTTTACATCCACTTTAATAAAGGTAAAAAGGCTGTTCACTTTGCAAGTGAATTTTCACATTGCAATGACATTTTCCATTGGCTTAGTAAATGTGGTGAGAATTCACTTTTTAAAGAAAACCAAATCTAGTGCAAGGAAAGAAAAACAAAATGTTTTTGCTTACACATGATTGGATGGTGGAGGTCAGCAGAGCTTCACCTCATTCTCTTTTTTTGCAGAGTGAACAGCCTATGCGACTTTAGTAAATCAACCCTACAGGGTACATTGCCCATCTATTTGGCAAATATTAACCACTTCAGCCCCGGAAGGATTTCCCAGGTTAGGACCAGAGCACTTTTTGCGATTCGCGCACTGCGTCGCTTTAACTGACAATTGCACGGTAGTGCGACATTGTACCCAAACAAAATTTGTGTCCTTTTTTTCCCACAAATAGAGCTTTCTTTTGGTGGTATTTGATCACCTCTGCGCCATTTCTGATCACCGCTATAAACAAAAAAAGAGTGACAATTTTGCAAAAAAAACAATATTTCTTATTTTTGTGCTAAAATACAAATCCAAAAAAAAATATAACAAAACATTTTTTTTCTTTGGTTTTGGCCGATTTATATTCTTCCTCATATTTTTGGCAGAAAAAATCACAATCGACGTTTATTGATTGGGTCCGTCCGAGCCGCGGGCACACTTCTCCGGAGTACGGCGGCGTGCCATTTATTTACGGCGATTCGCAGGACACATTCACACTGCCGCAGTAAATATACTGCTTGCGGTGTGGAAGTGGTTAAACAACTGAAAAAGGAACAGTGCTTACCACTTACCTTAATCATTAACTATATGGTGTACTGTATTCTCAACACACTGTGCAAGATTTAATAAAACTGGTTCACATGGAATCTGGTGCACTTGTGCATAGTCACCAATCAGTTTTTAATTTCAGCTTGTTCAAATAAGCTTTGGCAATAAAACATAGAAGCTGATTGGTTACTATGTACAGCTGCACCAGCTTCTTTGTGCACCAGGTTTAATAAATCTCCCCCATAGATTTCTTAGAAAAGAAAAATCATCTTAACGAGCCCTCTCTGTTCAAATTGGTAAAACATAAATCTAGCCAATTGCCAACCCCTATACTTGACCTAAAATGTAATGCCTCAAATTATAAGTTCCAAAAAAATGCACTGAAAACTGTCACAGAATTAATAGATGTGTTTATCAGGTGATTTTCCATTTACTTTATCTACACTCTGTGGTTCCTGGATTAGATCATATTTACAATTGTACTTTTTTTTTTCTCCCCACTAAATTGTGTTTGCGTGACTTCACTTCCACTATCTCCATATAATATTATTGGAACACACACAAGATAAAAAGTCTTAACACATTAAATACATTGCCTTTTGTATCAGTGACTTAACAATTTTTAAATAACTTTAGGCAGCCAAAAAAAAGTGCTGAATGTATATTAAGAATATAGACCTCATTCATGGAGGTAAAAAAAAAAAAAGCGTGGGTATTCAGCACTCCGGCCAGTTCCAAACAGCGCCAACAAAATTAAGCCTAAAAAGAATGACTGAAAGAAAAAAGAAACCTCAGAAATAAATAATACATTTAGCTGAGCAGACCCTACTTGTTCTAAGTGAAAACAATATTTAATATAACATGCAATATTTAGTAATAATCAATATTATGTGCATGTCATATATACAGTACATGTCAGGTATCTTAATTGTATAAGCTTTTAACCATCTCAATACTGGGCACTTTCACCCTCTTCCTGCCCAGGCCGATTTTCAGCTTTTAGTGCTGTCATGCTTTCTTTTCTTTTGGTGGTATTTAATCACCACTGGGTTTTTTATTTTCTGCGCTATAAATGAAAAAAGACCAACAATTTTGAAAAAAAATGCGTTTTTCTTAATTTCTGTTATAACATTTAGCAAACAGGTATGTTTTCTTCATACATTTTGACAAAAATTGATATAAATACATTTCTTTGGTAAAAAAAATAACCCAAATCAGTTTATGTTATTTGGTCTGTGTTAGGCTTGGTTTGTTTTTAACAGCATCCAATTCGCATAACATGTGAATCGGACCGGCTTTCAATGGAGCCGGTTCACACATGTGCAGGGCGGCCACGGTGCGGTTTTAAAAAGGGTCCTGTGCAATTTTGGGTCTGGTTCAGGTGTGAATTCAAGTAAAAATTTGCACCTGAATCACACCTGAACTGGTGAACAAAACCGCACACATGTGTGAACCCAGCCGGAAAGTTATAGCATCTACAAGCTATGGTGGCAATCATTGAAAAGTGATCACACCTAATGAACTGATGGCCTATCTCATTTCTTGAGGCCCTAACATGCCAGGACAGTACAGATATCCCCCAAATGACCCCTTTGGAAATTAGATAGCCCAAGGTATTTAGTAAGAGGCATGGCAAGTTTTTTGAAGATGTTTTCCTACAATTCTTTGGTAAATGAAGAAATGAAATATTTTTTTTTTCACAGAAATGTCATATTAGCGAGTTATTTCTCACACACGACATAGGCATACTTGCAACTAACTATACCCCAAAATACCTTCTGTTACTCGTCCGGAGAATGGCGATACCACATGTGTGAGACTTTTTCACAGCCTAGAGAGGCTCAACATCCAAGGAGTACTTCAGGAATTATTCACTTTAAGAACAGGCCTTCTTCTGACACATCAGTATTTTTGCTAGACAATTACATAGAACCCCAATACTTTAGATATTTCTGTAGTAGAGGCCCTTAAGAATAAAAGGGTGGGTTTTGCAAATGTTTATGTCACATGGTATTTGCACAGCAATTTTTCAAACGCAATTTTA
This sequence comes from Glandirana rugosa, assembly GCA_018402905.1. Lineage (NCBI taxonomy): Eukaryota > Metazoa > Chordata > Amphibia > Anura > Ranidae > Glandirana > Glandirana rugosa. The sequence continues at coordinate 1,724,013 of BLSH010430924.1, forward strand.
CACACGCATAAATCCATTTTAATGAATTGCAATGCACATAAAGACTAGGGGAGGAGGAAAAGGGGGAGGTGGCCATCTCCAAATGGATAGATGGATACTCATACATTATACCCCCTTACTGACCACCTAGACCCAGGCACATTGTGGCTAATATTAATATTCATTCAATGGATACAGACATATATATAAGAATAGATGCATGTATATACCCTTTTCCTCCTCCCCTAGTGCCCCACCCTTTGGAGGGACAGGAAGACGTTCTGATTCACTTACACACAGGTATTTAAGAGGGACAGTCCATTTGATCGCTAGGCTCTGAGAAAGAGAGTTCGCCCTGGAAATGCGTTAGCCTTGCGCAAGACACCGTCTGGATCCCCCCTGTTGTGGTGGAAACCGACTCTTTCAACATCTACGATTCATATGCTTTTTATACTGCTCCGTTTGTGAGTATATTTTATGCCTCATTTTTTTTAAATAAATGGTCTTATGGTATTGCACTAGGTCGGTGCACCCCTCTCTTCTTTGTATCTTTCTTTACCAGTTTAGAGTTACACAGGAAGTCTGGTGCTAGTAGTATTGCTCTTGCTCTGACATTCATGGCAATACCTCACATGTGGGGTGTGATCGCCATTTATGTATGTGTATGGGACAACATGTGTGTTCGCCTTTGCACGCGAGCATGGTGGAAGGGGGCGCTTTAAATTTTTTATTTATTGATTGGTGGGACACTGACAGATGTTTTTGTGCACTTGTATACTATGGCAGATGTTGATCGTCCACCGGTGGACACTGACAAATGTTGATGTTGCAATGGAACACTATTGCACTATTGCAGATGTTTTTGTGCACTGGTACAGATGTTGATGGGACACTGGTACACTGTGACAGATGTTTTGTGCACTGGTACAGATGTTCATTGGCCACTGTGACAGATTTTTTGTGCACTAGTACAGATGTTCATTGGACACTTGGATAGATGTTCACGTGACAGCGACAGTGGTGCTTTGGTCTACTGTGGGGGGATGACTGCAGTCTGTGTGATCTGTGACAGCTCTCTGTGTAAAATCATCTGTAAGCACAGGCTGCAGCCTCCCCCGTCACCCCCCGGCCCCTCCCTCGCACACTGAGCTCTCACTGAGCTCAGCTGGGATTGCCGACAGAGAGACACATGTCTCTATTTACATTGTGTAAAGGCTGTGATTGGACACAGCCTTCACGTGATCAGGAGGGCCAATCACAGTGCCCATGTCCCGATCTGTGATAGGCTGTGTCCAAAGATCACAGCCAGCACAGGAGGCTGCACGCAGGCTCCTGTTCTGAGCGACATGCAGGTATGTCCACTCAGAACGGGGAAACTCCCACTCAGCCACTTATGTACATTGGCGGAGTGTAAAGAAGGTACGTTGCAGAACCTGTCAATGTAATACAGGTAGCTAGAGCCAAACTGGACTTTAATAATGTTGGCCTGAGATGCAAAACCAGTCTTAAACCAGATTGTATTGAATGCAGCTCTGCCAGGTAAGGCAATGCTTGCTATTTACTTTATGTAAGGCCTCCTGCTCAATTAAGGCTGAAATGCAAAATTCAGTGTTTTTTTTTAGCAGTGATCATTTTAGACATTTTTTTAAATCTAAGGCTGAGCATACAGGAGCCATTTTTTTTATTTAACCAGTGGGTTGAACGAAAGAAAATTACTGGATTTCCCCATTCACACTGTGGATGAGGGAACCCCTTCTCCTGAGTTATTGTATTCTGAAAGCAGGGAGATTTTTCATGACACTTGTAAACAAGTCGATTGATAGATTTTTAACCGAAATGATTATACTAGGTAAGGGTTAAAGCCCTTGACAGTCTTCTGGTTTTTGTTTGTGTCCTATTTGGGAGTGTTCCTTTCATGTCATGCTATAGAAACACAACAGAAAGTGAGAGGAAATCTCTGCATAGTGAGGGGACATCTCCTTATACCAAGATCAGTTGCTCCTATTTGCATGGCAGCACATTTCCCCTCACTTCCTGTTGTGTGCCAGCCTTAACATTTGTGATTAAAGCAGAAAAATAGCGCTGGACCCGTAGGGTTATCTCAATGGTATTGCTATCTTAAAATATTAATGTTGGTATAAATGATCTGATTCCCAGGTAGGCAGCTTCTACACCTCAGAGGATCTACAAGGTTTCCTTGGCTTGTAGTGTAATGAAACAAAAATAGAAATTGAAGCTCTACACCACTAAGAGATTCAAATACAACTTTATTCCAATAGGGGGACAATCTAAAAAGTAGTCAAATCATTTCAGGGGTCCAAGAGCGTCCTATTCATCAAAGATTGATTGACAACAATGTGAATAAACCAAAAGTGAACTGGATCTTTAATGTTATTTTTTTCCATTGTGATTACAAGTATAGGCCTTGTCAGCAGCTGCTTTGGTAGCTGTAAATTTTTGGATTTCCCATAGCTTTTGTATCAAGTGACAATGCCCACAAGGATTGACAGGCTCAATCACTCCAATGGGGACACAGGAGTTTTAATCCTTGGCCACACTAATACAAGAAAAAAAGTAGACAGACACTTTAACCACTTCACATCCTTAGGCCATTTTAACATGTCCTGGACTTGCGGTGGTTAAAACAAGCTCATGTTTGTAGTTTAAGCCATGAATTTGGTATTATCTGCTCAGTAAAAGTTATCAGATGACTTTTTCAGTGGTGAGAAGGGCTCATGCACATTGGATGTTATAAAAACTCCAGTAGGGTTAGCTGTAGAAAGCTGTAGAAAGCTGTAGCTGTAGAATGAGTTTTGCAGCGTTTTTGCAGTTGCGCTTTTTAGCGTGTTTCAGCTTTTGTGTTTTTCAGCTTTTTTTAGCAAAACTATACTCCCACAATAGCTTATGTCTCAAAAACGCTCATAAACACAGATTAGCCAAGTTTTTCAGGTTTTTCCAACATCTTTCAGCTTTTAGAAGCGTTTTTCAGAGCGTTTTTACAGCTAAAAAACTCCTCTTCAAACCCTCTAATTCTGGGGGGGGGGGGGTTCCAGCCAGAAAACGCTCCAGCCTAAAAGTGCTGACAAAAGACTATGTGTGCATAGACACATAGGATAACATGCTGGGGAGTTTATTGGCTGTAAAAAAAAACACCTGAAGCCAAAAACAGCAGCTGTGAAAACATTCAGTGTTCATGAGGCCTAGTAGTAATAAAGTTAAATGAATAAAAAATTTAAAAACATGCAAAAATTAAAAATGGCAACAAAATAAATAAAAATAACTAAATAATTAAAAGCACCCTGCCCACCCCCGCCCCATGCATACACATGAATGTAAATGCACATGTAGGTTCTGCACATGCATGTGAACAGCAATTGCATCACACATGTGTGGGTAATCATTACATACATTGGAGTGAGAACAATAATTCTAGAGCCATAATTCATGATTGGCTCAAAACTGGTAACTTGTAAATAAAATCCAAGATTACCAAGCTCAAACTTACCAACCTGCCAGTGACCAACCGAATTGACCTTTCTAACAATATGCGTTAAGAACAGGGGTTTAGTTGGGGTCATACTAAAGCTGGGTATATCAGTAGATTTTCATTCAAAATATTTTGTTTTAAGAAAGTTTGTTTGATTTTCAAATTGTTAGAAGGGTCAAATCAACACTTGTTTCCGACCTCAGTGACAAGAAAATTCAGAGCGGGATGGAAACTTTTTCTCAAACTAACAGTGAACAGGGTTCATTTAACCCAAAATGGAAATTTAAACGCAAATGGAACTTTGAACTACTTCTAACAAAATTCATCAAGCCATCAAATGTACTGAAGAATTTTGTATGAATTTTCAAACAAATTTATTGTATACCCAACTTAAGGCTAGCCAATTGACTGGGGTAAGAGGAGGGAAGCACAAGACTTTTGACCTAACAGGACAAAAAAGTACAAATCCAGACCTGTTAAAGAGCATGGGCTTGGGAAGATGAGTTGTGGACTTTACAATGTTATGAACATTTGTAAATTGGCTGGGGAGAGTAACTACACTGTGATGCAATTCAAATCTATATGTTAAACACAGTCATGATAACACTCTCATGTAAACGTATACTGTAAATGTAAATGGGGCTGGTAGAAGGCAGGGGCGGTTGCCCTGGGCGGAACAATTTGCTGGAGGAGGGGGGGTGCAGATGAAGTGCCAGCAGTGCGCTTCACTCATGGCCAGAGGTGGAGTGGGAGGACTCAGAGGATATACAAGGAGATCCTCCAGCCCCCTGCCCTCCCTCTCCGCTACCCCCTCCATTCTCCGGCTCCATCTCCTCCTCCTCCTCCGCCCCCCCCTCCGTTTTCCCCGGCTCTATTCTCCTCCTCTGCCCCCTCCATTCTCCTCCGGCTCTCTCATCCTCCTCTGCTCCCTCCGTTTTCTCCTCTGGCTCTGTTCTCCTCTGCCCCCTCCGTTCTCATCTGGCTTTGTCATCCGACACCCCTCCTCATCCCCCGCAGCTTCCCTCCTCTCCTCTGCCACCGGCTGCGGGGGGGGGGGGGGGGTGTGTCAGGATGGCTAGCAGAGGAAGGGACCGGTAGATGTAATTTACCGGTCCCTTCCTTTTCTGAATTGGACACAGAGCGATCGCTCCCTCCTGTGTCCTGTGATAACTGAGCAGAGTAACCTGTGAATACTCTGCTTCAGTTTATGAATGGAGAGGAGCCGCTGTCTCCTCTTCATTCATCTTCAGTGCTGAGAAAAGGGCTGGGGAATTTCTATCCTCAGTCCCTTTCTCTGTCTCAAAGGGGAGATGTCAGGGGTCTGTTTAGACCCCTAATATCTCATCAAAGCCCCCCAGCAGGGCTGTTAAGGAAAAAAAAATCAATAAATACTGAAACAATTAAAATGTAAAAAAATTAGGTTGTAAACAAAATTATAAATTAAAAAACTACTGACACCACTTCTGCCCCCCACCAACACTGTCCACTGAACCAACCCCCTCCCCCCAAAAAGCATTGTGAAAAAAATTAAAAACAAACTAAATTGTAAAAAAATTCATGCGTAAAAAGAAAAAACTACTGACACCATCCACTGCCCTACTGACACCATCCACTGCCCTACTGACAACGTCCACTGCCACAAACCCCCCACCCCTTCCCCAAAAGCACTGTGAAAAAAATATTTTAAAATTATTTTAAAAAATAATAACAAAACCATAAAAAATAATAGATAAAATAATAAAAACACAAAAAAACACTGACACCATCCACTGCTCTCCTGACACTGCCCACTACCCACCCCCACAGCTCCCCGAACCCCCAATCATTGTATAAAGAAAAAAAAGCAAAAATAAATTGTAAAAATAATTTTAAAAATAAAATTGTAAAAAAAATAATAAAAATAAAATAAATCCACTGCCGTACACCATCTACTGGCCCCCAAAAAGCATTAAAAAAAAAAAGAAAAAAAATGAAAAAAAAATTGTAAAAAAATAAATAAAAAAGAATAATAAAAACACACAACTACTGACACCATCCACTGCCCTACTGACACCATCCTGCACATACTACCCATTGCTGTACACTCCACACTCCTCATGTGCACATTATACCCATCTTCATACACTCAACACTCCTCTCCTGCACATACTACACACCTCCACACGCTCCACACTCCTCTCCGGCACATACTACCCACCTCCATATGCTCCACACTCCTCTCCTGCACATACTACCCACCGTCATACACTCCACACTCCTCTCCTGCACATACTACCCACCA
>BLSH010430924.1:1739319-1752514 GCA_018402905.1 Glandirana rugosa
AACTGTGACCTCGACTTCAATGTGAAAACGTTCCTTTAGGAAAGGTGGTGTTTCCTCTTAACTAAATACATCTTCCAAACCCTCCCGTTTGGTGTGGTCGTCAATCCTGTGATCACTTTAACCGATAACCGACCTAAAACCTGTCTACAAAACCATAGTCTCAATGGGTTTTTATAAGAACCCTACCTACATGAAGTTCCAGTCAGATAAGTCTGACTTGTCCCATGTAAGTGTAAGCCCATAGGACTATTTCGCATAGTCCAATCTCGTCACTTCCGACACCACTCTCCAGTACGCTTTACCTGGGGACAGATGTAAGGAGATGGTCTCTTCGGTCATTGTGGTGGAAAGGATTTCCTTGCAAAAGTGTAACTTCAGCTCCAGTGTCAACTAAAGCCATCACATGTGTAGAAGATGACTTCCCCCACCATACAGTGACAGGTGCATACAGGCGTTTGTCTCCTGCTGTCACTGCCCTCACTGCTATTACAGAAGACCCACCTTCCCTTCATAGAGGACAAGGAACCTCCCAATCCCCTTTTCTGAGTCTCTCTAACTCCTCCCCAGGATAAAAGAATTTGGGTTTGGGTTCATGTGCACTTTTGGGAATTAGTTTGGGGCTAATAGGAGGGGTCTGTTCTGTTTTCTCTAAATTTAGGCTGATGTTATCTTCACTAGGAGTAGTGTCTCTAACCCTGGCAGTTTTCACCACTAAATGTTTCCACCTCTTCTGCATTTCTGCAGTAGAAATCCCATCTATCTCATCTTTAGGTACTCCTGCCTTTAGTAGGTCCAACCACATTTGTTTCATAGCGATAACTGGCCTGGTTTTCTCTTCACCTCCTGTCTTCTCTACCCCATTCCCTTTCTTCTCTGTTCTTTTCTGCTTGTATTTTTCTTGTCTGGCCTTCACTATATCTTCTGCCCTGACAGGTTTTGTTCTAGTCTCCTCTAGCTCCCCCAACTGGCTTAAGAGGGTAGTGGCTTCATGAATATTGCTGTTTAATCCCAGGCCTCCCAGCAAGGACAATAAAGGAGCCCTGAGATTAAATGGCGCAGACTTCATCAGCTTAGAACGCAGAGCAGACGTAAAGGGTTCCATATCGGGACCCATCTATTCTGGAAACGTATTTAATCCAGTTATAAAACCCATCTCATGTAACCTGGAAATACCTTCTCCTATTAATCTCCAGGAGTAGGTATTTTCCAGGTCAGTAAGACTAGCGTATACTCCGATTATTCCATCTCTCACAAGGTCTAACAGTGAAAAATTTATACTAAGCTCTTAAGCTTTTCGCATTGCCTGACACAATTGTGGATCATGGGTTATCACTCCCATAGCCACTTCTTCCTTATCTGACATAACAACACTGTCCACCCCTTCATCCTACAAACGTAGGAGCCAACTCAATAGGGTTTCCCCAGACCCTTGTTTGTATTGTTTAGCCAGCTCATGGAGTTCAGTCTGTGTAAACTCCCGAACTTCTTCAAATTCAACATCTCTGGGGTTGCAATAATGCACCCCCCCCCCATCTGCCATATCCTCTCTATCATGTTGCCTATTCCTATGCTTAGTAATGAGAGGTCTGGCACACCTTTTCTTTCCCACTAGCAGATCATCATCTGACATATCAAACTCTATCTCCTCGTCCTCACTATCATTTGAGGAAAGCACATTCTCACAATCCCAGTTTTGGGACGTGACATTGACACGTACCCTGGTTTTACTAACAGGTATACAGCCTTTTCTTTTCCTTAAGGCATTAATTGAGTTGGTCATGAGGGCTGCACACCGCTCTTGCAAATCATCAGCTGACTATCAGTTGTAGGAACACACTCTGAAGCAACTGCTAGCTGGTCTTTTAATACATTAATTTCTGTCTCTGCCTGCTCCCTTCTCTGTGATTCAGTATAGAGAGGATGAAGAAAGTACCAACTCAATGTAGACACTGTCCTCTTCTCTTTTTTACTTAAATCCAACCCCTTAAGGCAAAAATCTACAAAATGATCTGAGATTTCATCACCCCAAGTTATATTCAAGGGAGAAGCATACTTTACAAATTCTTTAGCAAGAGGCTCCCACTCATTGTCTCTGGCCCAGATAGGTAAGCTGCACACTTCCTTATGGACACCAGAACCCTCTGCAGCCTTGCTTTTCCTAAACAGCTTACGCAACATTTTTACCTAGCACAAGCTACACAACACACCACAGAAAAACAGGCTTGCTTCAGTTGAACTTTAGTGCAGATCACGGCCTGAACCCCCAATTGTTTTGCTTGCGTCTATCTAGAAAGGTTACTTTGAGGTATAAGCAAGGAAGCTCAGACCTGTGCAGTGTACAAATGTGCTTTTACTGAACAAAAATGCTATACATACAAAACTATTACAATATTAGTGTAAGCAAGAAGAATGGATGGCCGGCGATAGAGGAGATCAGCGCCATTGAGCATGTCATTATTGTATGTCTCCACTGTGATGTTTTTAATGAATACTCTTTGCATGATATGTGAATTAGGCCTTGTGCCTCTTTTGTAACAAATAAAGATACTATTTTTACTGTATCGCATGCCTACAAAGTCCATTCTTCTTGCTTACACTATCTTCCATTGCTCTTTGAGGATGTGGCATGCTTTTACCAATTAGCCGTCCCCAGTTCCACACTGCTGGGCGGGCTATCTCTCCCCCTATCCCCCCTGTTGTTGATTATTTGTCTATTACAATATTAGGAATACAGTACAAGACTGACAGATATCTATAACAAGCAAAATGCCTGAAACAATGGTCTATACACAGTAAAAGTATGCTTAAACATTATTTAACTCTGATTACTGTGTTCATGATCTCCGATGACAACTCAAACTCAGGCTTCTTCTTTTTTGGAGATCAGGTACCTTCTTGTTGGCTGTTACATATGAGAGTCTTTTGGTGTTAATGCATGATGAGTGAGCCTCCTATCAGTCTCTACTGCTTCTTTTATTTGGGCTTTTGTTGGCAATGGTTACAAACTTGTTTACCTTAACAACCAACAGTTCCAATTGTTTCAGGACAGCCTGTGTTACCAAGGCATTTGTTTGAGAAGCATCTTCAAACAAACCTGGGTCTGTTAAAATTAGTCTGATAGACACCTTCGATTGTAAGCTCCTTGAGGGTAGGGACTGATGATGTGAATGTACAATGTATATGTAAAGCGCTGCGTAAATTGACGGCGCTATATAAGTACCTGAAATAAATAAATATAAAATAAATAAAATAGATAAAGTCATTCATTTAATACTATATACAGTATATACAGTATATATATATATATTTATATCAAACGCAACACACACAGTCCCCTGAATCTACTTAAGGGTTCTTTCACAGGGGCGTTCTGTTTTTTAGTTAAGTTCATTTGCGTCTTTTTGTAAAAACGGATCAAAAACGGATACGGAAGTAAATTTTTACATCTGTTTTCATATCCGCTTTACAAAAAAAGTGAGTGAACTGAACTTCAAACACTGTATATAGCTGGTTGCTAAGAAGGGGGCTGGGAAACCGGCTGCCGTGTCCTTAACATCCAATGAGTCATCAACTCTCAGCGGGGTTCTCCGCTGACAGCTGGATGTAAACAAAAATTGCCGGCAAAAAAAAAAAAATCGCAAAAAAAAACAGCGTGGGGTCCCTCCCCAGATACATATCAGGCTCTTCGGGTCTAGTATGGATTCGGAAGGGACCCCCCCCGCCAATTTTTTTTAAAAAAATGGCATGGGGTCCCCCAAAATGCATACCAGACCCTTATCCAAGCATGCAGTATGGCAGGTCAGGAAAGGGAGGGGACGAGGGAGCGCCCCCCCTCCTGAACCATACCAGGCCATATGCCCTGGGGGGTGCCAAAGCACCTTGCCCCCATGTTGATGGGGTCAAGGGCCTCTTCCCGACATCCCTGGCCGGTGGTTGTTGGGGTCTGTGGACGGGGGGCTTATCGGAATCTGGAAGCCCCCTTTAACAAAGGGGCCCCCAGGTCCTGGGCCCCCCCATGTGAATGGGTATCGGGTACATCATACTCCTACCCATTCACCAAAAGGGCAGTGAAATGTAAAAAAAAACCAAGAGCCGTTTTTTGACAATTCCTTTATTAATAGCTCTAGAACCTTTTTTTCCTGGTGCCGTCCTCTCTGCCGCCGTTTCTCCCCAAGCCGTCTTCTCCCGGTGCCGACTGTTCCCACTGGCGTCTCTCCCGGTGCCTTCTTATTCCACCGCCGTCTTCTTCCTCGCCGCCAGTTACCCACTAAAAATAAAAAAGCCACTGTTCTTCTGTTGCCGTCTTCCTCCATTGAGTTGTCGTCTGCTGTCTGGTATCTGGTATATAGCCATGTGGTGTGGCTATTCAGTGACGTCACCTGAAGAGCCCACCCTTGTGACATCACGGGGGGCGGGCTCTCCAGCTGACATCATCAGATAGCTATTCCCCATGCCTATATAATAGATGCCAGGCAGCAGACTACAACACTACAAGGAAGACAGCTACGTAAGAATAGCAGTTTTTTTTTTTTAGCGGGTAACTGGCGGCGAGGAAGAAGACGGCAGCGGAGAGAAGACACCGGAAGAGATGGCGGAAGAGGGCACAGAGAGAGACGGCGGTGGGAGAAGAGAGGCACCGGGAGAGACAGCATCTGAAAGAGACGGCAGCGGAGAAGAGGGCACCTGGAGAAGGGAGCTCTAGAGCTATTAATAAAGGAATTGTCAAAAACCGGCTCTTGTTTTTTTTTTTCATTTCACTGCTTTTCTGGTGAATGGGTAGGGGTACGATGTACCCGATACCCATTCACATAGGAGGAGGCCCGGGATCTGGGGGCCCCCTTGTTAAAGGGGGCTTCCAGATTTCGATAAGCCCCCCGCCCACAGACCCTGACAACCACTGGCCAGGGTTGTCGGGAAGATTTTCTTGTCCTCATCAACATGGGGGCAAGGTGCTATGGGGTGGGGGCATAGAGCCCCCCTGCCCCAAAGCACCCACCCCCCCATGTTGAGGGCATGCAGCCTGGTATGGTTCAGGAGGGGGGCCGCTCACTCGTCCCCACCCTTTCCTGATCTGCTGGGAAACATGCTCGGATAAGGGTCTGATAGGGATTTTTGGGGGACCCCACACCATTTTTTTTATGTTAGCATGGGGGGTCCCCTCTAAATCCATACTAGACCCAAAGGGCCTGGTATGGATCTGTGGGGGACCCCACGCTGCTTTTTTCGTGATTTTTTTTGCTAGCAATTTTTTTTCTTTTACATTCAGCTGTCAGCAGGGAAAGAGCTGATGACTCATCGGTTGTTAAGGACGCGGCAGCCTCCTTAGCAAGCAGCTATATGCAGGGTGTTTAATGAGAAAAAAAAGGGGTTCATAAATGGATGTCAGTGGCTCGGATGTAAGCGGATGATCAGCTGACATCCGTTTTTCGTCCTTTCCGTTGTTTTTTACAGAAGAAAAATAAGGTTTTCTTCTGACTTAAAAATTGGAGCTTAGTGGAGACGGATGTCAGTGGATGTCAGCGGATGACCATCTGCTAACGCCTGCTATCCCATAGAGATACATGTATGTCCGTTTTTCCTCCATCAACAGATGGAGGGAAAACGGACATACGGAACGCCCGTGTGAAAGGACCCTAAGAAGCTTATGTATCAGCAGCAAAGTCTTTCTCGCAATTAATGTTGTGTTTAAAGCATTACTAAACCCAGGACCCTACATTCACTATATCTGGTCTCCCACAGTACAAAGAACATTGAAATGCAATAGTTTTAGTAAATATAAACTGCTAAATCAGTTTATCCCATCAACAGTTAGAGCAGTCTTGTAACTGCTATCAGTGTCTTGTTAAAGTTTGTAAGAGGAGTTTTCATTCTCCTCTGATTGTCCTATGAAGCTGCAGGACCCCTGACCCTCTGTCTGAACAGTGCTGATTGGCCCTGTGCTGATCACATGCATTCTCCCAAGAACAAAAAACTCTCTAGCAATACACACCAAACTGAGCATGTGCAGCTTGCCCCAAGGCTCTGTTCTATCAGGAGATCGTTTGAAGTCAGTGGAAGAAGGGGAGGATCAGAGAAGACATGATCAAACAACCTTTTTACACACAATGCCGAGGATTAACTCCTTAGGTTCCACCGTGAGTATAACAAGCATGATTTACTGCATATACAGACTGATTCTTATTCTTGTGGGTTTAGTAACACTTTAAGGGACAATTGAAATATATAACTCTTATCTGGACACAGTCAAATATGTACAGTGCTCAGCACAGATGAGTAAAAGTAAGATTTTAATCAATATCTCAATGAACACAAGAACAATTTCCAAAATTTTGACAAAACTGACTTTTACAGAACATTTGTTTAGCTCATTACATGAAAGTAAGGTTAATAATATAACTTAGATTACAAAATCTTCAGTTTTACTCAAATTAGTAGCTGCAAAAATAAATACACCCTGCAACAAAAACTACTACATCTAGTATTTTGTATGACCTCCATGATTTGTAAGGACATCACCAAGTCTTCAAGGCACGGGATTAACAAGCTTTTTATTGCAACATCAATCTTTTTCCATTCTTCAAGAATGACCTCTTTTAGAGCCTGGATGCTGGATGGAAAGTGATGCTCAACTTTTCTCTTCAGAATTCCCCATAGGTGTTTAAATGGGTTCAGATCAGGAGACATACTTGGCCACTGAATCACTTTCACAATGTTCTTCAGAAATGCAACAGTGGCCTTAGATGTGTGATTTGGATCATTGTCAGGTTGGAAAAGTGCATGACGACCAAAGGCATGGAGTGATGGTAGCATCCTCTCTTTCATTATAGAGCAGTACATCTGTGAAATCATTATACCATCAATGAAATGCAGCTCCCCAACACCAGCAGCACTCCTGCAGCCCTACAGAAGGACACTGCCACCACCTTGTTTCACTGTAGACACCATGCATTTTTCTTCGTACTCCCCACCTTTGAGACGCCATACAGTTTTAAAGCCATCAGTTTCAAAAATATTTATCTTGGTCTCATCACTCCAGAGCACAGAGTCCCAGTAGTCTTCTCCTCTTTCAGTATGGGCCCTGGCAAACTCTAGGTTGGCTTTTTTGTGCATGGGCTTTAGGAGAGGTTTCCTTTGTGGACGACATCAATGCATGCCATTCTTCTGCAGTGTACGCCATATTATGTCATGTGAAAAAAATCACCCAGTTTGGCTTTCTACTTCTTCTGTAGCTAACTGCAGTGAACTTGCATGACGATTTTCTTCAACCCTTCTCATCAGAAGACGCTCCTGTCGAGGTGTTAACTTGGATGTCTCTGTGAAATAGTTGCAGTTCCAGTTTTGCAAAATTTTTGTATCACTTTTGCTACAGTATTCTGACTGATAAGTAAAGCTTTGCTGACCTTCTTTTAGCATTCACCTTTGTTGTGTAAAGAAATAATTTTCTCTCCCAGGCCTTGTAACATTTCTTTTCCATGTGGTGCCATTGCTGACAGCATTAAATGGGAAGGGGTTTTCTTTGTTAAGTTACGCCCTTTTATAAACAACTGTCTGCTGGACACCTCTTTGATGAGTAATTAGACTCACATGTAGTTGAATTCTTGTTAATCAGGATTTTGATGTCTAAAATGTAGCTTTGCTCCTAAGACCTTCATTGGGGTGTATTCATTTTTGCAACATGGTCTTGAATGAATTTGTTAGGAAAAATATTTTTTGTGTGTGTGCAAATTAACAAATCTTGGTTGCAATCAACGTCCCGCATTTGTTAGAGTATTTTGTAGTATAGTGTCTCATAGAAAATGTTGATTCTGAAAGGAAAGTAAAGGTTTTCTGTTGAGGTGTTCTCATTAATGCTGAGCACTGTATATTGTGCAAATTAAATAGAACATGATGAAAATCTTCATTACTTCAACACAAAAGCAGAAAATACATTCTGACCAATTCCTGAAAACCAGAAAACTTTCTTTATCATCATTGCATCATATGTGTTTACTAGTGGTGGTAGTCTGTTCATTTTGTTTTGTTAGAAAAATATACAATCCTATCTTGAATCTCTCTAAAGTTTCTGCCAGTGACAGTTCTTGCTGAAGTGAATTCCATGGTTTCACTTCTTTTACTATAAAAAACAGATTTAGCAGCTGGAGATTGAATCTATTTACTTCCAGCCACAAGGGTCAGTTTTGTGTTCTCTATGGAGACCTTTAACTTAACGTGTTTACTCAGTTTTCTGTGTGGGCTATCAAAGTATCCGTACATTTCGTTCATATACCCAAAGATCATACCTTTCATCCAAATCTTATCCACATAGGCTCATAAATGACATAAACTTTTTGTCAGAGACAGCTACCGCTGTAATTCTTTCAAGGTGCATGCAAGGTTGTTGTAAAAATGATAAAAGTAAAAGTTTTTAAAATATCTAAAAAATGTTAGAAATAAAAAAAGAACTTGCAGGAGTTTCTACAATTGTCTGGAACGAAGCCCATTGTACCCTTAAAAACCACATTAATTTTGACTTGCCCGCTGACTCTAGTGCATTTTCCCAAAATGGTGAATTTGTATTAAATTACTCAGTTTTAGACCAAATTTAAGCAAAGAAAAAACTTTCAATTTGTCTCCATTGTTAGGTTTTCTTGTTCAACATTTTTATTAAAGAGGAAGTAAACTTCCTCTGCAAACTTTTACCTATAGATAAGTTTATAATAATGCTTAGCTATAGGTAGTGAAAATATCTCCTAAACCTGTACAGTTTAGGAGATATTTACAATGCATGCAGCCAGTGACATCACCGGCCCATACGCTCTAAAGGAAAGGCCCATGGGTGCCGTTCCTTCCGAGCGCGTGCAGTGAATGTCGCCTCCCACTCCCCATGTGTGGGGACCGCTGCAACACCTTTGTTCTACGGTAAGTATTTCATAATGAGCTAGTATGCGATGCATACTAGCTCATTATGCCTTTGTCTTGCAGGGTTTTTTTTTTGTTTACAACTTCTTTAAGACCCTCTGTATCCCTACCTGGACATTTCCACAAATTCCCTTAATTTCCTATGCAGTCACTGAGACAATGGATTTGATTTACTAAAGGCAAATAGGCTGTTCATCTTGCAAAGGGATTTTCCCCAGAGCTTAATGAATATGTTGAAACTCTACTGACGTCCATCATCCAATCATGCAGAAGCAAAAATGCAGTTGCATGTTATTGGGTATTCTTTGAAAAGTGGAATTTCACCACATTCTGTAAGCTCTGGGGAAAATACCTTTGCATAGTACAACTCCCCTTGCAAAATAAACAGCTTATCTGTCTTTAGTAAATCAGCCCCAATAAGTGAGAAGAAAAGTCTTCAATATTTACACTGATTGCAATAAAAATCTAAAAGAGGTTATAACTTACCAAACTAAAAAAAAAATGTTGCTTGCAGTTTCATGTAAATTTACATTACCTGCATTCACCTGCAATAATCCAGCCATACTATACAGTTGCATACACATTTAATAGCTGCCTAACTATTAAAAGAAAGAACTACTATGTGTAGTTCAGTCACCTCAGCTCTTGACTTAACTGTATATAATTGCATTATTTAACCTCTACTCTTCCTTATTTTAATCTGTGTCTCATCTGTACTCTAAATACACTCATAGCAAGTGCCTTATTGACATCTTTATTGATTTTTAGATCTTTTTTTTATATGCTGTTCAAACCAGGATGATGATCAATCACTCAAGTGAACCTGTCACTTTGCCCAAGGATAACATAAAGGGTTCTCTTGATAGACCACTCTGCTGATACATACCTTTCTTGCGCTTCACTGCCACCTTATATCAGCTTTGTTTTAATCTGTGTTGAAACGTATACGTGACAAAAGGCATTACCCCTGCCTCCATGTAATAGCTCTAGGGCCTACCAATTGGAGGCTTAGATGGCAAGCACTGCATTGTGGAAGAAGGGGAGAAACATTGTTTGAATTCTGCCTTTGGAAACTTCATACATATATCATGAAAAAGGTTGTATCTGCAGGCCTGTTATTAGTGGTAGGTCCAGGGCAAACATTTTATGGGCCAATACCTATAACCTCATTACTTCCCCCCGCCATGGTATGGATTATATTAGGGCAAACCGCGCTAAACAAAAAGTACTAGGGGGTAAGGTAAGCTGCCATACACCGACCAAACAAATCGTATAATAATAGAAGTAGAGATTATAGCGCTCAACCTTATAAGCAGGGTATTACCCCTCAAAATGTGGGGGACTTATATATTCAAAATAAGTACACAATAAGTAAATATAGTGGCTCCTAGTGAGTATATATAGCCTTAACTGTCCACTAGGGACCTGGTATAACTAGTGAAGCTTATACAACATGTGCCAGTCCACAACCTGGTGTGGACACATAAAGAAAGGTGGATAACCAGTGGAGAGATATGAAACCTCCCTCCAGCGGTTGGTGGTGAATAGACTAGAATCACAACGATGTGAAAATATCAATAGGACAAGTGAAAAAATATATAAAGACCTAAAAATACGCCAATAAACATAACATTGATGCAAAAATTCCTTGTGACAGATCAGTGTTCATGATATAGGAAAAAACGTTGTTTAAACAGTCTGAAATAAAGTACAATTGTGTTCTCAAAAAACGTGTGTTCATCCAGGGATTAGTGAAAGAAAAAATCAGTTGGAGGTTGGGGTGATCCCCTCAGGATTTGAGGCTTACCAGAAAGGTGCAATATTCACGCCTTATGCAAATATTGTATCCAGGTGGTATCCAGGGCGCGTCACAAGGTGGAGCTGGGATGTCACCCAGCCCCAAGACGAAGTGTTTTTACACGAAACGCGTCGGGCACTGCTGGATCGCTGTCTTTTTACCAATTGAAGTTATTTTACCTGATGACTATAAGCTTATAGAATTTTTACCGAATAAAGTCATACCTCTTGATCGAGGCTTTTTTACGCGATGGGAGTCCCTTGTTATTTTGTTTTTACACTCATCTGAGCACTACCCTGACCACTTGACACTTTGAGGCCAAGGAATATCTTCACCCGACACCACGAACAGGATAAGCGAAGGACCTGGTGATGTCCCAGCTCCACCTTACCTCCCCCCTTGGAGGTCCGTTCAAAGGCTCCCTGGAGGAAGAGGAAAGTGTGACGTGCCCTGGATACCACCTGGATACAATATTTGCATAAGGCGTGAATATTGCACCTTTCTGGTAAGTCTCAAATCCTGAGGGGATCACCCCAACCTCCAACTGATTTTTTCTTTCACTAATCCCTGGATGAACACACATTTTTTGAGAACACGATTGTACTTTATTTCAGACTGTTTAAACAACGTTTTTTTCCTATATCACGAACACTGATCTGTCACAAGGAATTTTTGCATCAATGTTATGTTTATTGCCGTATTTTTAGGTCTTTATATATTTTTTCACTTGTCCTATTGATATTTTCACATCGTTGTGATTCTAGTCTATTCACCACCAACCACTGGAGGGAGGTTTCATATCCCTCCACTGGTTATCCACCTTTCTTTATGTGTCCACACCAGGTTGTGGACTGGCACATGTTGTATAAGCTTCACTAGTTATACCAGGTCCCTAGTGGACAGTTAAGGCTATATATACTCACTAGGAGCCACTATATTTACTTATTGTGTACTTATTTTGAATATATAAGTCCCCCACATTTTGAGGGGTAATACCCTGCTCATGGTATGGATTGCATGTGACTCAGTCCCGTTCCTCCCATTTGACAGGGAAGCAACAACCATTCAAGCATTTGTCAAGTATCTACATATGTTGACCATATAATGTATTTCAAAGCAGAATGTTTTTCATCTAATTAAAAGTACCTAAGTAGTTAGTTTAACCACTTCAATATATGGCACTTTTACCCCCTTCCAACACAGGCCAATTTTCATTTTTCATTACTGTCACACTTTGAATGACAATTGCACGGTCATGCAACACTGTACCCAAATGACATTGTTATCATTTTTTTCACACATATAAAGCTTCCTTTCAGTGATATTTAATCACCGCTGGGTTTTTTATTATTTGCTAAATAAATGAAAAAAGAACGGAAATGTTTTTAAAAAACATGTTTTTCTATGTTTCTGTCATAACATTTTGCAAATAATTAATCTTTCTTCATAAATTTTGGCCAAAATATATTCTGCTACATTTCCAGTGGCAGCTGGTGAAATTTTAGGATGGGGAGGGCGCCAGACCATGCCCTTCCTTTTTGACCCCTCCCACTTCTCATAAGCCCCACCCCTTATAGTTTCCACTCCTTGTGTCAGGAGTATACAGCCCAGCATCACCAGATAGGGTATACAGCATCACAGATAGGGGTATACAGCATCACCAGATAGGAGTATACAGAGTCACCAGATAGCAGTATACAGAACACCATATCGCAGTATACAGAGCCCCATATCGCAGTATACAGAGTCACCATATAGCAGTATAGAGAGTCACCATATCGCAGTATACAGAGCACAATATCGCAGTATACAGAGCACCATATCGCAGTATACAGAGCACCATATCGCAGTTTACAGAGCACCATATCGCAGTATACAGAGCACCATATAGCAGTATACAGAGCACCATGTCGCAGTATACAGAGCACCATATCGCAGTATACAGAGTCACCATATTGCGGTATACAGAGCCCCATATCGCAGTATACAGAGCACCATGTCGCAGTATACAGAGCACCATATCGCAGTATACAGAGCATCATATCACAGTATACAGAGCCCCATATCGCAGTATACAGAGCACCATATCGCAGTATACAGAGCACCATATCGCAGTATACAGAGCATCATATCACAGTATACAGAGCCCCATATCGCAGTATACAGAGCACCATATAGCAGTATACAGAGCACCATGTCGCAGTATACAGAGCACCATATCGCAGTATACAGAGTCACCATATTGCGGTATACAGAGCCCCATATCGCAGTATACAGAGCACCATGTCGCAGTATACAGAGCACCATATCGCAGTATACAGAGCATCATATCACAGTATACAGAGCCCCATATCGCAGTATACAGAGCACCATATTGCAGTATACAGAGCACCATGTCGCAGTATACAGAGAACCAGATAGCAGTATACAGGGTCCCAGATAGGAGTATACAGTCACCAGATAGGGGTATACAGAGTCCCAGATAGGGGTATACAGGGT
>BLSH010430924.1:1764734-1777736 GCA_018402905.1 Glandirana rugosa
TTAACGTCTACCTAGTTTCCGGACGAACCGTGGTGATATTCGTTACTCGTACGTGCGTGTGGATTCGTGTGAAGTGTTCTGGGTACGTTCACTAACACGACCTTAGTTCGATACGTCCGATCGTACTAGAAGGACTGTTTCTGGTTATCTATCAGTATTATCCTTTTGACAGTCTTCCGAGTAGTAATCAGTTATAGTGTCTCTCGTCGGTATTCTTTCCTCGTGTGAATCTGTGAGTATGTAAAAGTAAGTATAACTAAAAGTAAATTTTTAAACTAATCTTAAGGGTATTCATAGTGGGAATTCTAATCAAATTTTTAAATGAAAATCAATATGAATGAAAATGTATGAGTGTCTAAGTGTGCTCCTTTCTTATGGCTGCTCTCTGTGATATTGACTAATGATGAGCCTTCTGACAGTTTTCCTATTATGACTATCTATTGGTCTTTGTCAGGAAGATCATGCTAGCCTGCATAGCTTGATTCCAGCACAATCACTTGCATGGGTCTTGTGAAGTGTGCTTAGGTGTGCGTGCATGCTCATTGCTTATAGTGGTGCCAAGCAGGCCTTTGATCCATCTGCAATTCTTCCTTGCCTGTTTATCTGCTCCTATACTGACCTCAACTATGTCTCCTACCTTTACCTCAGGTTCTTCACTACCCACAAATTGCTGACCCACCTGTTCATGTATTCATCTCTGACTGCTGACCTGGCACATTTTGTCTACCTATTGCTGACCTTGTTCTTTAACTTTTCTCATTGATGGCTGTCGCCCCCTTTGTCACTTATATCACTTGAGGACAGTGTAATCAAGTTAAAGTGACAGCAGTATCATTCACATGCATTCATGTCACTCCTTCATCCCTACACTCCATGTCTGCACCATTTTAATGCTGTTTATGCTACAGTAGAACGTAATTCTATCTATCTATCTATCTATCTATCTATCTATCTATCTATCTATCTATCTATCTATCTATCTATCTATTTATCTATCTATCTATCTACCTATCTATCTTCATCATAACTTTCATTTGTTGACTGGGATTGCAAACTACCTCTTCCCAGAAGGGATAGCCCTGATTTCCTAGTGATCAAATTTTCAAAACATATTACCAGCAGCGGCTCCTCCATAGAGGGCGCTAGTGCGTCGCCCTCCCCCCGCTGATCCTTCTCAAATAAAAAATATATAGTGCGCAGGTATATGGCTGCCCAGCTTTTTTTGGGAGATTTGCTGTCAGCTGACAGCAATTCCCAAAGCCCATTGGTCAGCCATTAAAGTGTATAGATGTGCACCAGCCAGGCGCACATCTGTACATTGATTGGCTCTGGCCTGATTGGTCAGGAGCGGGGCGGGGGCGGGACTGGCAGACGTGCTGGTGCTTGGACTGCACGCACGCATGCCTGTGATCCCGCCGACCAAGGGAGAGAGAGCAGACTGACAAGTCCCTCTGGAGTAAGTACTGCTGTGCTGCTGGGCTCTGCATACCTGTCTACTGACAATAACTGTGTACTGGCTGGCGGCAATACCTGTGTACTGGCAATACCTGTGTACTGGCTGGCGGAAGTACCTGTGTGCTGGCAATATCTGTGTACTGGCAATAACTGTGTACTGGCTGGTGGCAATACCTGTGTACTGGCAATAACTGTGTACTGGCAATACCTGTGTACTGGCTGGCGGCAATACCTGTGTACTGGCAATAACTGTGTACTGGCTGGCGGCAATACCTGTGTATTGACAATACCTGTGTACTGGCTGGCTACAATACCTGTGTACTGACAATACCTGTGTAGTGGCTGGCTGCAATACCTGTGTACTGGCTGGCTGCAATATCTGTGTACTGGCATGCTACAATACCTGTGTACTGGCTGGCTACAATACCTTTGTACTGGCTGGTTGCAATAGCTGTGTACTGGCTGGCTACAATACCTGTGTACTGGCTGGCTACAATACCTGTGTACTGGCTGGCTACAATACCCGTGTACTGGCAATACCTGTCTACTGGCTGGCTGAAATACCTGTGTACTGGCTGGTTGCAATACCTGTGTACTGGCTGCATACTGTGCTATTGGCTGCAATATACCCCACCTATGATGCTGAGCTGTATACTGTAACCTGTGATGCTGAGCTGTGCACTCCTGATACAATATGTGGAATACAGGGGACAGAGTGGTGGAGTCTATAAGGTGTGGGGCTTATGAGAAGTAGGAGGGGTCAAAAAGGAAGGGCGGGGCCTGCCCCCCACCCATCCTAACACTTCACCAGCTTCCACTGCATATTACATACTATATATGTTTGCTATTGGCTACTATTGCACTTAGCACACTGAATTATGCCTTACAGAAAAATTAGTTTTGTTTTTAGCATCATTTCGCTTTGCTACCCTGGCTCAGCTCTAATGCAAGTTTCATATTTGGCAGATGCATAGCTGTGTTTCACTTACTACTATGTATTGACAATATCAATTTACATTACCTTTGCTTAATGCCATTTTTTATCAGAATGAGAAACATAACTACCTGGGTGGCTGAACCAAAACATAAAATGTCATATTAAGGACAACAAAATGGCCTTTACAAAATACAAAGTGGAAGGGTCAATGTCAGCATTCCATCAATGCAATAAATAATATAGAGGATAGGATAAATAGTTCAATCTCAGTGTTTGCTGACAACACAAACATATGCAGGGAAATGCATAGACCAATTTTCAGGTTTCAGCGCTGTCGCATTTTGAATGACAATTGCGCGGTCGTGCGACATTGTACCCAAATAAAATTGATGTCCTTTTTTCCCCACAAATAGAGCTTTCTTTTGGTGGTATTTGATCGCCTCTGCGGTTTTTATTTTTTGCGCTATAAATAAACAAAGAGCGACGATTTTGAAAAAATAACAATATTTTTTACTTTTTGCTATAATAAATATCCAAAAATAAAAAAAAAATAAAAAATGATTCATCAGTTTTGGCCGATTTATATTCTTCTACATATTTTTGGTAAAAAAAATCGCAATCGGCGTTTATTGATTGGTTTGCGCAAATGTTATCGCATCTACAAACTATGGGAATTGATTTATGGCGTTTTTATTATTATTTTTTTTTTACTAGTAATGGCGGCGATCTGCGATTTTTATTGGGACTGCGATATTGCAGCGGACATGTCGGACATTTTTGACACTTTTTTGGGACCAATGACATTTATACAGCGATCAGAAATTTAAATGTCCACTGATTACTGTGTAAATGTCACTGGCAGTGAAGGGGTTAACAGTGTTCCCTGGCTGTGTTCTAACTGTGGGGGGGATGGGTTGGCAGGGACATAACAGATCTAACTGATCCCAGTGACAGGGATCAGTAGATCTGCTTGTCCCCCTCTCACAGAACGGGGAACCGCCGTGTTTACATCGGCGGTTCCCCGTTCTACAGCTCTGTACGGCGATCGCGGGTCAGGAGCGGACATAGAGTCCGCCCGACCCGCGGGCACGCCCACGCAGCGTGCTGTGGCCGCGCGCCGCCGCCGCTTGTGAGTGCGCGCAGGGGGCGTGTAAAGGGGCGGACGTCTATAGACGTCCTCCCGGATATTCAGATCCGCGCTGTAGACGTCTTTCGTCTATAGCGCGGATCTCTACAGGTTAATGGAGTGGGCTACCGCATTGTAAATTAAGTTTAACATTGAAAAATATAAGGTACCACTTGGTGGGGGGGGTAAAAATATAAACACAAGTTACTCATTAGGGGGGAACCCCTAGGGGCTTCCAGGATGGAGAATGATCTAGGGGTCCTAGTAGAAGACAGACTGAGCAATAGTATGCAGTGTCAAGCTGCGGCTACCAAAGGCAGCAGAATATTAGCATGCATTAAATTTACTCTAAAGATTACGTTTAATGCATGCTAATATTCTGCTGGCTTTGGTAGCCACAGCTATTTTATTAAGTGGCTTAATAAAACTCTGGTTTGGCCACATCTGGAGTATTCCATCCAGTTCTGGTCACCAATCCTCAGAAGGGATGTTGTGAAGCTGGAGAGAGCCCACAGAAGGGCAACTAAATTAATATGGGGACTGGAGGACCTCAATTATGAGGAACGACTACAAGCGCTAAATTTATTCTCCCTGGAGAAGAGACACTTGAGAGGAGATATGATTGCGATATACAAATATTGCAACGGTGATCCCAGCGTTAGTATGAAACTTTTCAGTCCCAGGGAGTGTAAGAGGACACGGGGCCACACAATGAGAATGGAAGAGAAGTGGTTTAACCTTAAGCTGCGTAGGGGGTTTTTCACTGTCAGGGCGGTAAGGATGTGGAACTCTCTCCCACAATCAGTGGTGTCGGCAGGAAGTATGGATAGTTTTAAAAGACTCTGGGACATGCATCTTAATGAAAACAATATACAGGGTAATGAGAAATTATTTTTCTACACGCACACCTACACAGGTTGAACTGGATGGACTGTTGTCTTTATTCAACCGTACCAACTATGTAACTATGTACCAATCATGGGGCCAAGTAGCAAAATTTTTAATGGAGTCTACCCACCTTTAGCATCCCAGTCTTCAGTATATTCTATTTGGGAACTGCCTTTTTAAAACCCTTATACACAAGCACTGGTGTTGTTAATGCGGCGCTACAAAACAAACAAGAAAAACAAAATAGACAAAAACTTTACATTTTTATATATGAACTGTAACGGTGGTAAAAAGAGATGGCGAGAGGTATTAATAAGAACAAACTAGGGTTAACTATGAGTTAATACAGGAATAACTTTTAAAGTGGTTGTAAAGGCAGAAGGTTACATTGCATTCTATGCAATAAGGTAAAAAACATTCTGCATGCAGCTTCCCCTGCAGCCCCCCCAAGTACATATCGGAGCCCGAGCTCGATCCAGAGCCAAGGCTTTCTCTGCTCTCTCACTCCTCATTGACTCAGATACAGCAATGGAAGGCATTGGTTTCCCCTGCTGTCAATCAGGGCCATTGACGAGGGGGTCAGGGGCAGCGCTGAGCCCTCTACTCTGTAGGTCTTATGGACACACAGCAGAGATCAGGAGCGAGCATGCACAAGTACCCCCATAGCAAGTGGCTGCAGTACACATGGGCCAAATGTTGACCGGTTTCTATTGAACTGGCCAATGCCGCCCAACATTCGGCACATGTGTACTAGGCTTTAGTAAGAGGTGTTTGAAATCAAGACTGAGGAGCAAGGTAATTGATACACAATGCACTGTTTACATTTTATTGTTTTCTAGTGTTGGGCTTTCATTTTTCTTAAAATGACATGTTAAAACGATATATGGATTTCTACAATGTATGCAGCATAGTACATTGTATTATTTTAATTTATCTGGATAATAGTGTCTCTTTACTTCTAAAATGATCATTTCCCTAAGATCACCTTCCAAACTCAACATATAAGTGTTCTACATTTCTCAGAAACCTGGCACAGGAGTCCCCTAATGAGATATTTATCCTAACTCTTTAAGTGTCACTCTGTGTCAGAATTAGGCCCATTCCTAGCAGTCTTGTTACTAAAATGGCAAGTTTATGGGAATATTGGATGGGACAAGCTCATACAACTAGTAGCAGTCATGCTATAAACGTAGACTAGAAATGGCCAGGGAATCGGAGAGGACAGTGCGCAAGCAAGTATTTTTGTGTTTTATTATGGTATTTATAAACTTAGCAGCTGCAAACTCTTTACAGCATACTTAGATTTTTCTTTTACCAAATACCAAATAAAAAGACAGTTCTAGGAATGCGTGCAATGCAAAAGCAAAAGTTACACAATCTTTACATAACATGCATTGTTTTTGTCAGTCACACTGTTTCAGAGTTTATTTGGGCACTTTCTAATTACTAATATATCAGTGAACTGATCAAAAATTATTTAAAAGTGCTTTTTTTTTTGCACTACATAGTATTTAAAAGATGCCCCTTAAAGTATACACAATATAAGTTGCAACTAAAACGTGACAGATGTTAAGTCTTGTCACTTCTAGGAGCTAAAAGTGACATGACTTTAAATCAGGGTGATTTGAATCAGGTAACTGTTAGAGGCATTATAAACCTTACCTGCCCTTGTCTTTTTCACCTGTATAAGATGTGTGTTGATCATGTAGTATCATGGAGCCATTTGTTGGCCTGTACGCACACCGGTTAGTAGAGAAAATCTTCACATTCTGATGTCAAGTTTCTTTTTATGTTTAAAAATGAGGCATGACATGTAGCACTATGCTGGTTAATGCAAGACCTCTGTCAATAGTGTGAGCCCTAACACTTCCTGTATAGAAATTACACATCCCACAATCCCTGGGTCTAATGCTATGTTCGTGGCATGCCTCACGTTCAGTGGTGGCTGGTGCTCAATATTCTCGAGGGTGGCAAACAAACCTTCCCCCCCTCACTCCACATACCACCACTGGCAAAGACCCCCCCCCCCCCCCCCGTGCACAGGCCAGCCTCTGTATTCACACTGCTCTCTGCACCAGCTCCCACTCATCCTCCCATCTGCAATCCATCCGATCCGTCTCTTTCTTCCCGAGCAGCTCTCGTTACAGGCATTGTTTCTCCTCCCGGCCAAACAGGAAGTGGGTCCTGAGACCCGATTGGCCAGGAGTCCTACACAGCGGCTTCCATCATGTCTCTCTCCAGGCCCTATATGTCCAATAGGATCGCCTGTGCTTTCAGCCAATTAGGTGACGGGTGCCAAATCCATTACCTGATTGGTCGGGAGGAGGTCCTGAGTGGGCTGTGAGTATTCTGTCGGCGCTCACAGCTCACTCTATTCTGAAGCCCTATTAGAATCTCGGGCTCTAATAGATGCTTCACAAAAACACTCCCGCCCACCACTGCAATAGTAATTCATGCATCCCGGCGACCTGAAAAAGGGCCGAGTGCATGGATGGGAGAGGCAGGCGGGAGGGATAGGGGAGGTTCCTGCACCCATAATGGATAGGCCGCCCCTTCTGGACAGGTCCTCTGTGAACAGAGGGGATTCCCTTCCTGTGAAATTAGCCAGTAATCTAAGCAAAGCAATTGGGAGCAGAGGAACGACTGATACCAGCATATAACATTAAAACATAAGTATGTACTGTAGATGCAAGCCAGTATGGAAATAAAACAAGCTTTATATAAGAATCTGTGGGGTATTGTCAAGAGAAAGATGAGAGACACCAGACCCAACAATGCAGACAAGCTGAAGCCGCTATCAAAGCAACCTGGGCTTCCATAATACCTCAGCAGTGCCACAGGGTGATCACCTCCATGCCACACTGCATTGATGCAGTAAATCATGCAAAAGGAGCCCTAACCAAGTAATGAGTGCATACTATACTGTACATGGACATACTTTTCAGTAAGCCAACATTTCTGTATTTTAAATAATTTTTATTGGTCTTATATAATATTCTACTTTTCTGAGATAGTGAATTTTGGGTTTTCGCTAGCTGTAAGCCTTAATCATTAAAATTAAAAGAAAGAAATGCTTGAAATATATCACTCTGTGTATAACGTATCTATATAAAATATATGAGTTTCACTTTTTGAATTGAATTAATGAAATAAATCAACTTTTTGATGATATTCTAATTTTAAGAGATGCACCTGTATATTTCAGATTGCCAGTCCTTACATGTGAAGGCTGCATTAAATTTTTTTTCTAATTTTCTCTTATTCTTACCTTGCAATCCGGCCAGTAACACACTTCCTGTCTTAAGGTGTCACCATTCTGGATATAGAAGCATCAGAGACACCTTTGGACAGCAGCATTATCAGTCTGGGAAGATGATAGTGTTAGATGCTCTGGCAGATTTAATTTTTATAATTTTGAGATAAAGCTGACCATTGTAAGTACACGCCACAGTTATATGGTTTGTCCCAACCCTTTGCTGGACAGCTTGGTCTGTTAAAGGATGAGCAGATGAAAGTAAAGGGTAAAGCCTAAGAAAGAAAACTAATGCTTCCACCACAGAACTGGTCAGCTGCAATTTAAGAAATGTCTGTTTTGGGTTTATTACAGCTTTAGGTACATTGTAGTGACCTGCTGTCCTCTACTGTTAGATGATAATATTATAGTGTTATGTATAATTATGTATTAGAAGTCTTGGAGGCTGGCTTTAAAAAAAATACAAGTGGAGAGAGAGAGAGGACCTGACACCACATGTCCACATACAGGGGCTGCATTACTGAAATACTGTATTTTCACCCAGATCAGAAGCAAAGACTATTAGGTAATTAATTGTTCCTGTGTTCTCGTGATTATAGCTATCCATATCTTCTTGAGAAAAGGGGGGTCCATGGTCAGGACTGATGGAGCACCAGCCGCCACTGGATAGTTGGTTTTAGCTTAGAGTTTGATAAACAGCATAGGCTAGAGCCAAGTTAGGCATCCAAGGAGGGACTCCTGTTGGGACCTTTGACGATAATACTTGTTTGTACTATAGAAGTATGTACTATTATTAGCCTCTTCTTATATAAAGCTTGTTTTATTTCCATACTGGCTTGCATCTACAGTACATACTTATGTTTTAATGTTATATTATTATTATTATTATACAGGATTTATATAGGGCCAGCAGTTTGCGCAGCGCTTTACAAAAATGAAGGCAGACAGTACAGTTATATCACAATTTGGTACAAGAGGAATCCAATGGCCCTTATATGCTGGTTGCAGTCGTTCCTCTGCTCCCAATTGCTTTGATTAGATTACTGGCTAATTTCTCAGGAAGGGAATCCCCTCTGTTCACAGAGGACCTGTCCAGCAGGGGCGGCCTGTCCATTATGGGTGCAGGAACCTCCCCTATCCCTCCCAACCCACTTCTCCCATCCATGCAACCGGCCCTTTTTCAGGTCGCCGGGATGCATGAATTACTATTGCAGCGGTGAGCGGGAGTGTTTTTGTGAAGCAGCTGTTAGAGCCCGAGGCTCTAATAGGGCTTCAGAATAGAGTGAGCTGTGAGCACCGACAGAATGCTCACAGCCCACTCAGGACCTCCTCCCGACCAATCAGGTAACGGATTTGGCACCCATCACCTAATTGGCTGAAAGCACAGGCGATCCTATTGGATGTCTAGGAGCCTGGAGGGAGACATGATGGAAGCCCCCATGGAGGACACAGAGCCGCTGCACACTACGCACTTAGATAGGGTAAGTGCAGCAGTAGAACGGGGGGAGAGGTGCCATTCGGGGGGTGGGGGTGAGGTGCAGTTCGTTTGGGGGGGGTTGTTTGCCGCCACTGCTGTCCAGGGGTGGAAGGACTGCCAACGTAATTATTAAACCCACTCTTCGCCCTAGCGAAGGTTTTGGTTCTCTTATTTACCCACAGGTTTACTGCAACATGCTGTTTTGGGAGGGCCATATGTCACATATACCCCCCTCCCCCAAAAGAGGACTACACTAGCTATTTGTATTGCTTATTTATTACAGAGTTCAAATATCCAATTAAGCTGCCAAATAGAGTTCCATTAATATAAGAAAGGAAATGTTCACAATATATTCAGGTACTGACAGTGCAAACGGGTTCATCCCTTATTATGTGCTTAGCTAAAATGCAGCAAATACAGTATATTGCACAATGCAAATACCACTGTGCCAGTAAACTTAGCTACCCTTCGTGAATGAAGGAATCTTGTAATTTATAGTGTTGATAATAAGTTATTTCACAATCCACAAAATAGTGTGCGGACTGTACCTCCTGCAGTTGTATATGTTTAAACCCAACCTAAACCGGACCATGTTGGAAGAATAAATAGCTGCCTGCGGTTGCAATGTAGAACAGCATAGAAGAAAACATAGGCACAAACTATTTATACTGAAACTATTTTATGCTTGCAGCATTGTGGTAATCCTGGAGCAGTTCTGGGAAAACAAGGTTAACAGCAGTTTTTACAATTGTCAAAATTCCTGTTATACATATACACAGGAAAGCAATATTTAAAGTGACACCACCATTCATTGGGAGAACGCAATAGTGCAAAAGTCAAGTAAGTAACATATGGCTTTGCATTGTTTGATGTAGGTAACTTCCTCGAGAACACTGAATGATTGTCTCTACTTTTTATTTAACTTTTCCGCTACTAAAACCTGTGAATATGCAGATAACGCAATTGTTATTATTATTATTATTATTATACAGGATTTATATAGCACCAACAGTTTGCGCATCGCTTTACAACATGAGGGCAGACAGTACAGTTACAATATCAGGCAGTATTGCCCCCAGAAATAGCCCAATTATTATAATGCAGACAAAACATAATTACTGTTTAAAGAAGACCCTAAGGCTGACCATACATGGACAGATCTGCTTTGGAGATGTGGTGCATATGTGGTAAAGGGTTTCTTCTGTCTTTTACAAAAAATCTCTGTGGGCGACTTATGTTCATCTTTACAATTATGGACACCATTAAGCTGGCCATATGTAACAATCAGAATGTACAGTCTTCTTTAGCAGGGGTCCCCAAACTATGGCCCGCGGGCCACATCTGGTCCTGTAAGCTGCCCTGATTCACTGCCAGCAATGGCCATGCTGGCTAAGGGCACATCCTACCGTCCTTGGGCAATAGGGCCAAATTAGGATACGCACTCACCTGTAACAAGGAGAAACTCTGCCATTTTAGGTCACTCGCATTCTCCTGTCCTGAGGTCCTCCTCCAGAAATATGAGATGTCCACAAGTACAGCCTTTTAACATTATTTCTGTGACAGAAGCATAATGTGCAGTCCTTTACATCACAATCTTCATCTCAACATTTACAGTCCTGACATATATATTCTGCACAAAAACACCAAATCTCCAACACAAACTTTAAATGGCTGCCCACTCTTTAAGTGTACTCACTGTGAATCCCCCATAGGTGGGTTCTCCAAATGAGCTTGTACAGTTCTCTTCTTCAGGATTCAGGCTTACATGTTAGTATACCAGGGGCAACCTATTTCCGTCACCCTCTGCCCCAGGCTCTAACTTATTTAGGGCATACTAGCTCCACCCACTACACCCTCCCAGGGGAGGGACCTTACTAAAAGGGGTACTAAACCCTACTAACAAGCCCACAATGAAATCTTTTATAGCCCGCAGCTAGGGTCAGTGGAATGTTCTCAAACAGAGGATTCAGATCAGTTAGTCTCTGCTTCTCATAGGTACACTGATGTAAGGGGCTCTGAAGTGATGGGGGCTTCAGATGTGAAGAGGGACCTCTGTCAGGGCCTGGTTTTAACCTGGAACATCTGTTGTGTCAGGCAATGTATTTTCTTGCTCAGCCACCTGGAATGCTGGACAGTTCCCTGGACAATTCCTGGAATGATCCTGCCTTGAACTTTGTTTGTCTTGAACCTGGAACTCTTTGTCCTCCCATGAACTTCCTGATTTAAGCCATGTCTTTGCACTTCCCGTTTGCCAAATGATTGTGCTCTCTCCATCCAGTATCTCGCTTTTGTCTTTCCTGCTGCTGTCTGTATCTTTATACTACCACTCGACTACACTTCAGCTTGATCCCAACCTGTAACTACTTGTTAACGACCTTTGGCTTGTTTACTGACTATTTAATAGACAGAGCAACTGTGCTTAGGGAAAATAGGCAAGAGATCAGCAGCTATGCACAAAGTAATTGGAATAATACAAATATAAAGAAGTGAGTGGTGCAGCGCTAAACCAGTCCATAAAACCTGTCCATAACCAATTTAAATTGTATTCAAAATATATTGCATGCCACCAGAGGTGTCCTCTATGAAGAGATGTGGATCAGAATTTGAAAGTCCCAAGAGAGTGTTCCAGAGACCATCACCGTTAACCAAACACACTGGTCCTTACCAGATAGATCTGACCCCTATTACGGAGGTCTGATCAGCCCAGCACCAACAATGGTGTTCTCAGATGGTAGAAGCCGGTCTTCCACGCGTCACACAATCCCCCCAATAGGTCACTTGGTGCCTGTCCCGGTCCCGTGCAGATTGATTAGACCCTGGTACTCCATAGCTTCATGCTATCCTGTGCATCTCCAGAGCCAAGAGTGGTGTGCCTGGGAAGATGAGCCCAGTGTCCTAATCCAGCAGCAGAGTGAGAGGACACCTCTGGTGGCATGCGATATATTTTGAATACAATTTAAATTGGTTATGGACTGTTTTAGCGCTGCACCACTCACTTCTTTACTTCTTTACATTTGTTTACTGACTATGCTTCTGTTTGATCCTTACCTACTACACTTGCAATCAGAAATATTCAACCCCCCCACCTCAATAGACAATACAGTGATGTTGATGAAAGATAATGAAAATAAATGAAAAAAAAAACTCGTGAAATAAGAAACAATATTTATTGATACATATTTGAGTTATTTTGACAACAGAAGTTGACTTAACTTTGGAGTTCAAATGAAAATTGTAAGTCTTGTAACACATGAGCATGTGCAGTATTATTCAACCCCCAGCTTCAGTACCCTGTGGAGCGCCCTTTAGTTTTTATAACTTCTAACAAGCGCTTTCGATAAGTGCTGACAAGCTTCTTACACCTCTCGATTGGAATCTTTGCCCATTCTTCACGTGCAAAAGCCTCTAACTCAGTGATGTTTGACAGTTTCCGTGCTGCAACTGCCTTCTTCAAATCCCACCAAAGATTTTCAATAGGATTTAAATCTGGTGACTGAGAAGGCCACTCCAGGAGACTCCAGCATCTTTTCCCCAACCAAGCTTTGGTTGATTTGGAGGTGTGCTTGGGATCATTGTCTTGCTGGAAGAGCCAATGATCACCAAGGATTAATTTGTCAACAGAAGGCATCACGTTCTTCTTCAAAATGACTTGGTATTTCTGGGAATCCATGATGCCAGGTACACAATCAAGATTGCCAGTTCCTGCCGCAGAAAAACAGCCCCACATCATTATTGATCCACCTCCGTGCTTGACAGTGGGGATGGTATTCTTCTGGTCATAAACCTGACCTTTTGCACGCCAGACATACCGCTGGTCCATATGTCCAAAAAGTTCCAGTTTGGTTTCATCAGTCCATAGAACTGTC
>BLSH010430924.1:1778010-1801202 GCA_018402905.1 Glandirana rugosa
CCCCAGTTCGAACCTCTGGTCATCGATACCGTCATCTCTCTGAGGGTGACTGGTCGTCCTAACCATATGTTCGTTCAGTGGGACCGTTTATTGCGTCCGAGTAGACTCCACGTCTCAGATTCACGATTGACCACAAGTGGTCTCGAGTACTACCACCTCTACCCAAATCGACTCACAATCATGGTCCAGTGCCAGGAGTCCTAACGGGGTGGTCCTCCACTCGTTCGGCCCCAGGTCATCGCCTATATGTGAACGTTAGTCTTTATAAGTTG
The DNA here is from genome assembly GCA_018402905.1 of Glandirana rugosa. Classification (NCBI taxonomy): domain Eukaryota; kingdom Metazoa; phylum Chordata; class Amphibia; order Anura; family Ranidae; genus Glandirana; species Glandirana rugosa. Next base: position 1,778,283 of record BLSH010430924.1, read on the forward strand.
GGGATTTCTCAAAATTCCTAAATATTTATTTTTAGAAAAGTTTCACGTCCTAAGACGAAACCTACCGAAGAATAAGTCAAACTGAATAAGAAGCCATCCAAAGCAGAATCCTGCACTTTGAAAAGATTTTTATTTATAAATCCTTAAAACTCTTTAGGGGTTGAATATTTCTGATTGCAAGTGTATATCCGCTACTGGACCCCGGCTTGCTCACCTCCTGGTGGGGCAATCCTGAGGACCGTGACCTGGTACTAACACTCAGCTAAACCCATCTCCACCATCATGAGCTCTGGTGAACACCAGTTAGCACTTAGACTCTGCACCTCAGATGAGCCTGCGTTATTTGCCAGGGTGACTTGCTTGTATACCAATCCTGCTGGTCAGTGGGAGTCTCTCTACTGCCATAGCTACTGGTCTCCAAGCTTGACCCCTGACCGTGACAACTTTTGATGTAATGGGGGGCTTCTGATATCAAGTTATTTTGTGACTTCGTGTTTATTCATTCATTTAAATTTGATTAATTCATTTTACAAAAAAATTTTAGTCTGCAAATATTTGAAAAATATACAGCGAGGCCCTCATTCTGAAAAATCCGCGGACTCCTGTTCTTTAGATTAACAGAGCTGTGAGGCTGAAGCCTACATGAACAAAAAAATTAGGGGCATAAGCTCTGGGGGATTCCAGGATGGAGAAGGATTTGGGCGTCCTAGTGGATGACAGACTGAGCATTAACATGCAGTGTCAAACTGCGGCAAGCAAAGCTAGCAGGATATTAGCATGTGTTAAAAAGAGATATACTCCAGAGACAAAATGGTAATTCTACCATTTTATAAAACTCTGGTTCGGCCACATCTGGAGTATTCTGTCCAGTTCTGGACACCAATCCTCAGAAAGGATGTGCTGGAACTGGAGGGAGTTCAGAGAAGGGCAAGAAAATTAACAAGGGGAATGGAGGACCTCAATTACAAGGAACGACTACAAGTACTGAATGTATTCTCCCTGGAGAAGAGACGCTCGAGAGGAGATATGATAGCGATATACAAATATCTCAATGGTGATCCCAGTGTAGGTAGGAAACTATTCAATTTCAGGCAGTGTAAGAGGACACGGGGCCACACAATGAGATTGGAAGAGAAGCGGTTTAACCTTAAGCTGCATAGGGGGTTTTTCACTGTCAGGGTGGTAGGGATGTGGAACTCTCTTCCACAATCAGTGGTGTCAGCAGGAAGTATTGATAGTTTTAAAAGATTCTGGGACATGCATTAGCGAACACAATATTCAGGGATATGGGAAATGATTGTGTAAACGAACACACACCCACACAGGTTGTAAATGCAAGCTCTTGTGCTACATTGGGTAAATTTGCACAAAATTGTACTGACAGATTATATCATGTAGCTTAAAGGATTATTTCACCTTTACCAAAAAAACTGCCTATGCAGGTAACAGGTGCCCTTAGATAAAAATAAACTGTGCAACTCTGACTAAAGTTATATAATGCCCTTGCTATAGGTGTAGGCCATTTACCTACCTCCAGAAGCCTAACAGAAAAACTCACAGAGATGGCATCATCCGATCCTGCCTTGTTGCTAGGATGTTGCTAATACACTTCCAGACGATACGGCTCATCCCCACCATGGCAACATCCTAGCAACAAGGCAGGATGGGATGATGCCATCTCAGAGTTTTTTTAGTCAAGCTTTGGGAGGTATCCTACACTTGGCCTAGACTAATAGCAAGGGCGTTATTAAGCTTTGGTCAAAACTGCACAGTTTGAGTTTATCTGCAGGCACTAACCCTTTAAGATACATTTCCCTTACAGTACATCTTCATCTTGGAAGTTTATAGTTTATCTTCTGTTCTATGTATACATAAAGACCCTCGCTTCAGATTCCTTCTGATATACAGGTTTTTCATCTTGCCTAAGTTTTGGCTTACCTCATTGTGGCCTTGCTCCCTAGTCTTATTTCAACCACCTGGTCACTGAATGTGACCTTCCCGTGCAAGACACCAGCCCCATTCAGCTTTCAGAGATTCCCCGGCTGAAAGTTCAATGTATACCAAGGGGGTGGGTAAAGTGTCCCATGACAGGTTTATGAATTGGGTGGAAGCTCCTACAAAATTATGGCTATGAATGTCAAAAAATTGTTTTTCATAATATTTTATTAAAAAAAACTCCAGTTACTGTATATTGAGAATTTGCCAGGAAAATGTACATTGTATTATGCATGCTATAATGTTATGGTATACATCATTTTGTGCTGTAGCACTGTCAATACAATGAAGTTTACAAACCAACTCCCTGCAGATGAGGTTTTGTTTTAAATTGTCAGTGGGGAGGGTTTTCTATTTAATGGAGTTGGATTTCTTTGTGTTGTTTGTTGTCTAAAAGGAAGACATTGCCTGCACTAGACTTTTATGCCACATTTTAAAATGTATGGATTTTTTTTTTCTTCAAATGTGGCACTAAAAAAACAAAAAACAGGCAGTGCAAAATGGCCTGCTTTTTATCTATCTATATGTTTATTGCTGGATTTTGTGTTTTGTCTTAGGTCCGCCTTTAAATTAAATTCAGATTATTATTAAAAGATTTCTAACAGCTATTTGTAAGATTAATATAGTCACAATGTCCTTTCATTACGGTAACATTTTTATTTTCACAAACCTTTGTACATTTGTTTAACAGATACTATCAATAATAGTAACCTCCTAGCCTGTTCTCTATAAAAGCAGTTTTGCTTCTCCAAAATATCTGCTACATTGGTGGTCGAACCACATAAATATTGCTACGATCTACTTGCAAGTTTCGCAAATTTGGCAGTTGCAAAGACATTTTATACACAGTACTTTAAATCAGTTTGTCCGTATTTCCTTTCAACGTGTGTATAACATGCATGTTTTCTGTTTTAAATGCATATCTTCGCTCTTAAAAGTTACCCCAGAAGACTAACAAAAAATATCTTTACACCATCAATCATGTCATAATCCATAGGTTTATATCATGATTATGTAGGTTGTGTTGGCCTGTAGTCATTGCATACAATTTATACATCATGGAATCATTAGTTAACATATTCCCATAGCATTGACTACTAACATATATAATACAGAGTTATGCTGATTTAAAGAGCCTAGTTTTCCTTTACTGCCACCCTGTGGATACATTTCACTTTGTCACACAGTAAATACAGTATATGATGTACAATGGTTCACCTTAGCAGCTGTATACCCCTTGGTGCCTTTTCCTTGCAACTCTTAGCATAAGATGTGTTATAACTGGCATGTTATTCTAGAGCGACATGCAGTTGTCCACAGTCACCAGTCAAAATTATTCTTTCACTGAATGGATTTCATATGTCTGGTCCTTGCACATTATCAAATAATGCAGTAATAAACAAAAATTTTAATAACATCTGAAAAAAAAATAATGCAGTAATTAATGTAGAAAACTACAACATTATTTTCAATGACCTGACAGTGAACGTTTAGAATATGATTATAGCCAGCGATTTAACAAAGATAGGGTCTATATAAGTCCATCAAGATTGATAAATATGCAGAGAGGGATCCCAACACCAGCTTCAGTGCAAGAAAGTTACACTCGGTACCACCATATTACATCCAATCTGCTTACCAGATAGTGTAGACCCTCAAACTATAGAGTGGTCTAAACACCTTTTAGATGTTTATTGTAGGAATTCACATATTCTCCAATCTCAGACACAAACCGGAATATCCTCTGGGATCCAACAGTAACATCATAAGTTCATAACAAATAGGGTCTTATATGGTAAGCTGTGCCTTTAAGAGGGATCGCTATGTCTTCCACCTCAGGTAACCACCTTTTATCCGCAGGTCATACCATCCAGCACATATAGGATAAAATCTCATAAGAGTGTAAATGAATAAACTACCCTAGTGTAGTAGATTAAAATCCCAAAAAATGCTTTTAATAAGAAGGTAACACACTCACATGTACAATAGATACCTTCTTATTAAAAGCATTTTTGGGATAGCTGAAAGAGGCTGGAAGAGATTAGCATAATGAATACATAAAACAGTTTTAGTGGAGTTTTACCAGAGATAGGGCTCCGCTATGTGGGCGGGAGCGCCACGCTTTTAACCCCCCACAAGGGGTTAAAAAGGGGTTTGAAGTACCGGCACTCAGCGCTACCGAGGCGGTGTGCAGCCGCTTCCGAAGCGCTTGGCATTCATTTCAATGCCAGGGGCGGTAGAGGAGCGGTATATTACGGCTCCCCTCACCGCCCCAAAGATGCTGCTTGCAGGATTTTTTGTAATGTCCCGCAAGCACACCGCCCCGGTGTGAAAGCACTCAGGGCTTTCACATTGGGGTGGATTGGGGGGGGACTTTTGAGGTGCTTTACAGACGCTGATTTTAGCTAAATAGCGTCTGTAAAACGCTTCAGTGTGAAAGTAGCCTTAAAGTAAAAAAACAAAAAAAATGTACTCATTGTAATATCTTGTGTAGTCAGGAGCTGGACTACAGAAACATGGAGAAGTAGGCATCAGGTTGATTTACTAAACCTGGAGAGTGCAAAATCTGGTGCAGCTCTGCATAGAGACCAATCAGCTTCCAGTTTGTTTATTTTTGTCAAAACTTAATTGAACAAGCTGAATTTAGAAGCTGATTGGTACCTTACACAGCAGCACCTGATTTTGCACTCTCCAGTTTTAGTACATCAACCCCAATGTCATCTTACAGTCAGTTTAAATTTCACATTCTACTGCAATGCTGGATGTTGTGTTGCATCTCCTCCAGTTCGCAGGGGGAGAGCTATAGCCACGAAAGCCTATAGACTACTATGCCGGAGTGTCATAGAAATTGAAGTTCAAGGCAGCAGTCATGGAATAGGCCTCATGAACCCTTTAAATTGCAGTTTCTAGAGCACCCAGAGGCAGGAGGGTTGTGGTAATATAGTTTTTACCACTGCTCTGAGAATTTCTTCCTTTTAGCGCCAAAGGAGTTCATGTGAGAACATCTGCCTGTGTGCCCACATATCAGCAGGAGGCCTGAGGGTGGTGACATCAGGGGAAGCACAGTGGGGACCACAGCGAATGCATCAATACCAGGTTTGCTGCAGGGAGATTGGAGCATCCTCTCACTCTCCTCTTTCACACTCCTGACCACCAGAGCCATATGTGAAACGGCAAGGGGCCCCTTTCTACAGCAGGAACTTTACAGTCACATCACAGGAACCGGTGAGAGGGCTAATTGCCCATCATTTGCATACTGACTAGCAGGGACAGGGTTGCTGTACGTGGGATGCTTAAAGTGTTATTAAACCAACAACAGTAAAATCAGTCTGTATATGCAATAAAACATGCTGGTTATACTCGCTGTGGAACCTAAGGGGTTAATCCTTTGCATTGTGTAAAAAGGCTGTTTGATCCTGTATGCACAGATCCTCCTCTTCTTCCACTGATTCCAAAACAGGTCAGAATAAGACAGAGTTACTGGAGTCAAGCTGCACATGCTCAGTTTGGTGTGTATTGCTAGTGAGTTTTTTTTTAATTTGGGAGAGTGCATATGATCGGCACAGGGCCAATCAGCACTGTCCAGACAGATGGTCAGGGGTCCTGGATCCTGTTAGGACAGCCAGTGCAGTGTGAAAACTCCTCCTATAAACTTTAACCAAGCTCCGATAGAAGTCACAAGACTGCTATATACTGTTGATGAGAAAAGGTATTTAGCCATTTATATTTACTAAAATAATAGCATTTCCATGTTCTGTGTACTGTGGAAGACCATATATAGTGAATGCAGGCTCCTGGGTTTAGTAACACTTTAATACCTAGCCCCAATACTGCACCTAAACATCATGCTGGTTTATCAAGACTGTTGTAAAATCTTCCTAAAGGGCCCCAACTATAGCCGACAGAGGAACACCACTCCCCTCTCCCCACCAAGCCATTCTACTAGCCCTTGTCCATTATTCATTTGGCAGGTACCCCCACCCAGTGAGCCTAGGCCTAGCATAGTCACCAGTAAGGCACATTGGCAGTATAGTCTCCTGAATGCAGTTTTATAAGCTACATTATTGTCTATTGCTGCACTTCGGTGGTCTTGTTACTGTTTATGCTGATCTGGTGCAAAGTGTCATCTTATATCTAGTGGTTGCTACTGATCACACTGTATGCCCAATTGTGTTATCATTATTATTATTGCCAATTCATCTGTATGCCTTCTTTTGTTATTATCCACGCTGTGTGACAATATACTAAAACGTGCCTTTACTAACTTAATTATTGCATTTTTCTTGATATAGCACCACTATTGTGTATCAGGTATTGCTGTGAGTGAGTTTCTGTGATATTGCATGCTTTGTATATTTAACCTGGTGTGTCAGAGGGGCTGAAATTCTTAAGGAGGTTGAGACAAAAAAAATAGAGAACCAATCCTATTCAGCGGCTCCTGCAGGAGTAGAACTACACTTGGTTTCAATAGTATCTTGGGGGATACAGTCTTTGACCTCTGGCTATATGCTTCCCTTTTTATGAAACTGTACACATTTAAAAGGCGCACTCCTATCTTGTGGCTTCTAAAATCTTCTAAACAACCATCTTACAGTGTATGTGCAGCAAAAAATATTTTTAAGTTTTGGAGAAAGTATGCATGATATGGAATCCCTGTTTGTTTTTGCTGCTATCCGGGCTGAGGGTTACTGCTAACCATCAAATATAATGGTATGACTAAATCACACTGCCTCCTGTAGGACCTTGTGTCTAAAACTGTCTTCAGTCAATACCACATGAGAGATCAGGTAACTATTTTGCACATCTGGGAAAGATATGTTTGATGCCAAAAGATCTATTATCCTGGCAGAATAAGCATTTACAGGGAACAGGGGCCATCATCATTTGAGAGAATAAGCCTGAAAAATTATCTGGCAAATTCAGCGAGGGATGATCACACTAATGCTGGAGATCCCTTATGGCAGGGGTAGGCAACCTTTGAGACTGGGGTGTTATGCCCTCTTTTTTAAAAAAGACGTTAACTAGAAAGCCCCCAGTTAAAAGAAAGGATAAGGACAGCATTGAAAAAACTTAGAAAAAATTGAATACAATTATTGTCACTGTTAAAGTATAGTCTTAGCCCACCTTAAAAGTTAGCTTCAGCGAGAAACTTGGCATTCACATTGATTAATAATTTTTTCATGTCTGAGGAATAATTGCCCCCTCCCCCACAAGTCTGGTGGAGGAGTCCATCATGAAGGCAGAACATCTGGTGCTGCAGGCTGACTTACTCGACTAGTTTCAGGCCCAGTTGGCCTCAGTGCTAGCCTGGCTGTCTGCTCTGAGTTCTGGCCAGTGTAAGTAGTGTGAAGGGCCATAATCAGAGGTCAGTATTGGTCAGTAATAGGTAGGGTAGTGTACAGAGGTCAGTAAAAGTCAGTAGTAGATAGGACAGTGTACAGAGATCAGTACTGTGAAGGACAGTGTAAAGAGGTCAGCAGGGTGAATGACAGTGTACAGAGGTCAGTAGTAGGTAAGGCAGTGTACAGAGGTCAGTAGTAAGTAATACAGTGTAAAGAGGTCAGTAGTAGGTAGGGCAGTGTATAGGGAAAAGTAGGGCCTGTGGGCAGGGGTGAACAGGACAGGGGGTCAGCAGGACAAAGGACAGGGGGTATCAAGACCTGAAGTTGTAGTTCCAATGTCCACCAGCGGGTATCTTCCAGCAGCCAGCAGTTTCTAGTAATCAGTCTCCACCTGATGCTGGCTGCTGGGAGGATACTTAAGCCCCTCTTCTGCTGATACACCTTGCATTAGTGCTTTGATTTGGTTGATGTGCTAAGTCTGATGCTGTTGCATCCTGATCTTGCTCTAGTCTTGCATCCTGTACCCTGCACCCTGCTGCCTTACATCTGCTCCCCTTGTTCGTGATCTCAGTTCTGATTCCCCCTTTCATTTCATCTTTGGTATTCTGTGTTCCTCATCTTGTATATATTGTACACATTGTATATAGTTAGTTTGTTAGGCTTCCTGTTATTTAGGCATTTTGGATATATGGTTATAATTTACTTGTATCATCACGTTTGCTTGTTTCCTGTTTTCTGGTGTATGGATGTCTTTTGCCTTATTATTATGATTTATTTTCTCTTTAGAAGAGGAGATGAAGGGGGATATGATCAACATGTATAAAAACATAAGTGGTCCATATAGTGAACTTGGTGTTGAGTTATTCATTTTAAGGTCATCACAGAGGACAAGGGCACTGTTTACTTCTGGAGGAAAAGAAATTTAATCTCCAAATACGGAAAAGTTTCTTCAGAGTAAGAGCTGCGAAAATGTGGAAAAGACTCCCTCAAGAGCTCGTTCTGGCAAGCTCAGTAGATTGCTTTAAAAAAGGAATGAATTATTTCTAGAGTTGAGCGAACCCGAACTGTAAAGTTCGGGTCCGTACCGAACTTTCGGGTTTCCGTGTCCCAAACCCGAACGTTTGAGGAAAAAGTCCAGGTTCGGTTTCTGGTATTTTATCACGCATGTTGAATAGCTGCAGGGCAGCCAATCAACAAGCGTTTCACTGGTTTTCCCTAGAAGCCATCACAGCCATGCCTACTAATGGCATGGCTGTGATTGGCCAGTGCATCATGTGAGGCTGGAGTCACAGTGCTGCATGTCACATGCTCTCAGGTTAGTGTAGGGAGAGGATGCTGCCGGCGCTGTGAGGGACAGATTGTGAGGGACAGATTGCAGATCAAATAACTAGGTAGAGATTACTACTACTGCTGTGAGGGACAGATTGCAGATCAAATAACTAGGTAGAGATTACTACTACTGCTTTGAGGGACAGATTGCAGATCTAATAACATCTCATTCTGCATTTCAGAAAGATCTGATTACAGAAAGATCTCTCATCCTGCATTACAGAACGATCAGATTACAGAATGATCTGATACTGGACTAGGTAGAGATTACTACTGCTTTGAGGGACAGATTGCAGATCTAATAACATCTCCCATTTTTCTTCCTTTTGCAGCCCTCTAGCACTTTCCAGGACTTTTTTACAGCCATTTTTGTGCCGAAAAGTTCGGGTCCCCATTGACTTCAATGGTGTTCGGGGTACGGGGTCAAGTTCGGGTAACATTCGGTACCGAACCCGAACATTTCCGCGAAGTTCGGCCGAACCCGCTGAACCCGAACATCCAGGTGTCCGCTCAACTCTAATTATTTCCTAAATGTACATAATATAACTAGATACTAACATTCATAGGTAAGTTGATCCAGGGAATATCCGATTGCCTCCCGGGGTATCAGGAAGAATTGTTTTCCCCTGCTCGAGCAATTTGGATCATGCTTTGCTGGGGTTTTTTGCCTTCTTCTGGATCAACTGTGGGTATTATTGTGTATATGGGATTGTATGATTTTTTTCTTTTCTTTTTCCCTTTTATAGGTTGAATTAGATGGACTTGTGTCTTTTTTTTCAACCTATGTAAATGTAAATTTACTTCACTATATATATATAGTCTGGTTTGTAACTGTAGCCACGCAGATCTGGCCATCCTTGCTGCAGATTGCTGACAGGGGGTGAGCAGGGCACAGTACTGGGGCCTCAGGAGGGCACGGTACAGGGGGGGCAGGCTGGCATGGTACTGGGGGGGTCAGGAATCTACAGTACAGGGTGGTCAGGAGGGCAGTGTCCATTAGGAGCGCCAGGGCCCCGCCCCCTCTGTCCACGCCACCCACCTATATGTATAATAGACAGATTAATGTATAGCATTAATCTATCCACAGCCATACAAGTGACTTTGTGCAGTGGCTAAAATGGGAGGCCCTAAAGCGCAACAAGTGTCAGATTAAAGTCCTATGGGGCCATGAGAGCTTTGTGAACTACAGAATAAAAAGCCAAGAGCCACTAAAAAAGTATTGCCAAAGCTGAGATGATACTTCTAGATACTGACCCATGCCAAACTGTAGGAAACAGAGAATTCAAGCTTTGAGAAGGTAGAGCCTCACACATCTGAAGAGAGCCTTCCAAGTGCAGGGACACAGCTAGAATAAAGAAAGCCTACAATCTTGGAGTATGGTAGGGAAAACTGCTTCCAGTAGACCTTGTTCCCTAAAAACCTAGGCTTCAATAGCCAATGCTGTTAAAGCCAGAGATTGTGAAGCAGGATGAAATACTGTTTTTTGAGACAAAAGGTCTGGTAAAGTGGAAGGCCACCAAGTATCCATGACCAAAGTAGTTATGTCTGAGTATAATGCTCTTCTTGGCCAGTTGGGAGGTTTTGATCTTCCATGAGTGGTGTGAAAGAAAAGCTAAAGTAGCATTGGCTGCATCTGCTTGGGGGGGGGGAGGGTCCCTTGTTTTGAATATGAACTAGGGAACCATTGAATTGTGATGGCACACTGTAAAGTCTGCCTACCAATTTTCTACTGCAGATATGTGAATTGCAATACAACCGATCCTTCTGTATACAGCCTATTCATCAGCAATGGGATAAATTCTCAATAAATATCTGAATCTGGGGGTTGACTATTATACTGGGACAGATAATAGCCATTGTAATAAATTTCCAAACCTAGAAGTTTGGTATGACACATGAAGGACAGGGTAGCCATGCAGTGAATTTCCACATCTGAAAGTCTGGTATGCCACTAGCCAGATGAGGGCTGCAGTGATGACTATCCATATCTGGACATCTGTTGTGACATAGAGAAGCAATACAGCTATTGCACTGAACCTGTGGTGTGGTATGAAACGAATCAAATGGCTGCAGGGAATATCCAGGATCTGGGGTTTGGTATCTGCCAGCAGCTGTTGATAGACCCTTCAGCTTCAATATGTTGATCAAGCAAAGAGATGAGCTACCTCCTAAGGATACTAAACTGAACTTGTCAGGTATATGCAGGGTATAGCCACTTGCTGGGACTGTGCTTTTGAATTTGCCCAGTGTCCAACCTCATAGTGTCTCAAAATGCAGCAACCCATGACAAACAGGTTATAATTTTATACAAAGCAATTTAATTAGTCTCAGGCTGTCATGACATACTGTATGTAAACAAATTAACTATATAACACCTGTCAATACAATATATAAATGCCATGTATAGAGATCTTACAATGCATGATCTGACTGTATTGCAAAAATTGCGGTACATGTTTCATATTCATATTATTTATACTAATATAGCAAACTAGAATCCTAGCTATAATTTTGTGATTAAATTTGTGCTATGTATAGCCGAGTATTACGCACTTTCTTGCATGCCCTTTTTGTTTTATGTCTAGTGTAATGCTTAATTATGCACACTCCACCTTAACACCTGTAACTCCACCTTATTTTTTCAGAGCAATCATTAGCTTGTTGCCTATGATTTTTCTCTTTCCAGGAAAATTCCTATTATATTTTGTTTCCGCTCCTGGCAGTTTTCAATGTCTTTTTACTCACTGGAAACACTGTAAAAATTGCTTCATGACATCATTGTAATTGCAATTGCACAATGAATTAAAGTTATCTTAATATTTTAAGCTTTATACAACGTTCACATTAAAGGTCCAGTAAGTCTAAAATACATAGTTAAAAAATGGCTAGTGTCAAAAAGCAAGAAAAAACAAAAGAAAAGAAAAACATTCACGGATAAATAAGTAAAAGAAGTTAGTACAATGGCAAGCGTTATTGTTGAATTCACAATTTATTTTATGTACAGTGATCTTATAGAATAATATTTTTGTTGTTTGTCACTTTCAATAACAGCCTATTATAATGAGCAATAAGCTGCACAGCAAAGCTACATAAATGTATTATCAGAATTTCTGTACAGATCTCAGATAGCATGGGTGATTCTTAACACCTTCCCGGCCTATAGCAAAATGACAGCCAGGTGGGGATTCCATTGTTCTGACTGGATGTCCTATGACGACCTTCAGAACAAGCCGTTCATGCACTATGACGTAGGCTCTTTACCATGTGATCAGCCGTGTCCAATCACAGCTGATCACAGTGTAAATAGGAAGTGGCGGTTATCGGCATTCCTCTACTCACGCTAACAGCGAGTGAGTGGTAGAGTGCCCACCAGTGGTGCCAATCAGTGCCTATCAGTGATGCCATCAGTGCTGCCTTTCAGTGTCCATCAGTGATGCCTGTCACCTGTCAGTGACTGCTCATCAGTGCCGCCTATCAGTGCCACCCATAAAGGCCGCCCATCAGTGGAGCCTATCAATGCCCCTAAAGGCTACCCATCAGTGCCAGTGAATATTGGGAAATTTTTGTGCGCTGCCATTAAGTGATGATAACTGTAAAAAAAAATAAATAGGCTGCTGCTCATTCTAAAATGTGTTCCCACATCCAACAAATCAACTGAATAAACTTGTGTCAGCGCTGCCTGTGCAGATAAGAGTTAGTGAATAAACAATGCTAAATGCATAATAATCACTCAATGAATACATAAACTGATTGATAAAGCTGATAAAATGGTGCCAACTTAACAAAACAATAAAATACAAATAGCAAACAAATGAGTCAGTAAGCAAACAGTGAAAGGTAATTGAGTCATATATGGTCACATTTTATAGAGTCAGTTCATCAGAGTTTGTAGTCTGACATGGATGCAATCACTTTGGGGGCGTGACCGAATGAGGGAGTGAGTGGATGTGCTTGTGGCGTCCCCTGTCCTGCTCTCCGTAGATGTTTGCCGGTGAAGCGATCCAACAGTTGAACCCCGCCAAAGCCACGTTTGGAGGCAGAGAAGCGGGGGTGATCAGCGCCCCCCAACAGCCCAACCGACTCTAACTGGAGAAACGCAGCGGCACACTGTTACAGGGAGATCCGCTGTGAAGATCTGGGAGGACGGCCTGGCTAACTTCTCCCTCCCCTCTGGGAGAGGATCGCAGAGGGGAGGAGGTGAGATTGGGCAACTGAGCTGCCTGGTACAGCGTCCTCAGCTTGGCCATCCGACCTACAACGGGCTCAACCTACGGATACAGGAGATCAGTTGCAGAAGGTGTACTTCCTGAACGGGAGCGAGGAAACAACCGGAGGCCCCATGGAGCGGCACTCATGATGAGTGTAGGAGGTGAACTATGAGTAAAGGGGTGGAAGTGACTACAGTTACGATGCAATAAGTTTATGATACTTGCTAGAGACCCCATAGTTTGGACTTGTTACAACCACAGCGGGACAAAACATCTCCACAAGCCTAAATTACAGGAGGCTGCACCACAGAGTACTGTGAGTCTGTACTCCCTAATATTCTTTTTTGGTATTCCTCTGAATGAACTTATATATGTGCCATTTGTGTATACCATCTAGTGGGCGTATTCCACAGCTACCCAGAGTTACCCAGAGCATTGCTTAGGAACTTTGTGGGTTATTCTGTGAGCACAGTGACCCCTGTTTGGATACATTTAAAAGCCTCTTGGTACTGCTTCTTGCCTCCCCTCCCACAGGCTCTGAAAATTACCAACTTGGACATAAGCTATAAATCTCTGCATCTCTCATTTACCTATTCCCCCCTTACTGCTTCCCCTTCTCTGTTGTAACTTGCTTGGTCACAAATCATATTAAATCCTGATTATACATCTAAGCCCAAGGATGGGCAAATACTTTGGAGAAAAAAAAGAGGACATAGACCAGCATGGTAAAAAAAAGGGGGGAGGAGAAGGGGCCTCAAGAGACACTTAACCTACAGAAGCCTGTTGAGGAAAAACCCAAAATGTCTCAGGCCGCGGTGGCTAAATTAGAGAAAATGTTTATACCCCAGCCCACTCCCCCGCAAGAGGGGGGCAACAACCCCAAGCTAAAACACAACAGGGCAGTGGCTCCAGAAGGAAAAGCCAGGGCCAGCATACTCTAGACCATGGGCCAATATATCGGGGGAGGGTAACAATGTATCGCCTGCCATTTCACCATCAGTAGTATCAATGGAAGAGCCCTCACTGAAAGAAGTTTTACAGGCAGTAAATACTTGCAAATCTACCCTATGTGACCTTTTTGAGCAAATGAGGGGCATCAGGGAAGCAGTCGTACATGTTTGTCACGATATACAGCAGATACAGGAGAGGACTACAGCGTTGGAGGAAAGGGTTAGCACATTGGAGGATGAATTTAATCCAATAAAAAAGGACCTTCAGGATCTGAAAGAAAAAATGGATATATATGTTTCTAAAATGATAACATAGAAAATAGGCTCAGGAGGGACATTGTTAGAATAATAGGAATGCCGGAGCGCAGCGAAGGTCTGAACCGTGTGACATTCCTGGAAGGGTGGCTTAAAGAAACCTTTGGGGAGAATGTTTTGTCTCCTCACTTTTTTATAGAGAGGGCTCACAGGGTTCCCTTTCGACCCCGTCTGGCTGGGGGAAACCCCAGGCCAATCTTGGCAAAGTTATTTAATTACAGAGATAGAATTACCATCTTCCAAAAAGCCAGAGAGAAAGGTAATGTTTCTTTTAATGGGGCAAGAATTTCCATATACCCAGACTTCTCCCCTGACCCCCAAAAGCGAAGAGCCAAATTTACAGAAGTAAAACGGACCTTGCAACAATTGAGAATGAACTTACGCTTAAGGATTATTGCTTTGGGGGGAACACAATATTTTGACACGCCAGAGGGGGTGGAGAAGTGGCTGGAAGACAACAAGGAGCAGCTGCGGAAGGACTAAGGAAAATTAAGGATTGCCTGGCAACTTGGAAGTGATTGATTGATTAAAGATCAATCAGGGATACAGTTAAAGGCAGGTGTTATAATTTTTTTATACACTTTAAATATTTTTCTTTTTTTGGGAGAGTAAGGACAGGGCACCGCACAATAGGAGGTATGAGTGCTGTAGCGAGTAGAAATGGCGCATTGGGGATGAGGGAAGGTGGGGGGAGGAAGGGAAGAGGGAGGGGGTGTATGTGTAGGGGTGGTTCACGTAGGGTAGGAATGGTCGCAAAACAAGCCCCCAGGGGTAACCTAGTCAGGTCGGGGAGGGAGGGTAGGGAGGGTTGGTATAAAGGGACTATGGGGTGTAAGAATGGAGGTATGATGGGTGTGATGTGTGTGGCTTGCAACGACAGGTTAATACAGAGGAAAGGGGTTTGTATAGAAAATAGGCTTAATTATTTTTTCCATTTTTGGTCACATGTAAAGAATTTTCACATGTGAAAAAAGAGAAGAGGTATTGCTCTCACTATACTGGATCATTTGATCCTTGTCAAGAGAATGCCCCCCCACCACCTTGCACGGGATGGGATGGATAGCTCTTCATTATTTCAATGTTAATAGGGTGGTCTTACACAAAGGGAAAATAGGGGTTCAAAGGGAGGGTTTAAGGATTTCTGTTGCTGAGATTTTATTTATTTTCTGTTGTCGTTTTTCCTTTCTTTCTGTCTTTTTCTCAGCTTGGGCCCTAGTGCTCTAGGTCAGTATGGCCCTAAGGTCGTGTCCACCCCCCCCCCCCTTCTCTCTCCCTGATGCAGACTAAAAAGGTTAAGATTGGATCATGGAATGTTAGGGGATTTGGTAATTCGGTAAAGAGAGCCGCAGTGTTTGCCTATATGGATGTGCAGCAGGTTGAAATACTCTGTCTGCAGGAGACGCATTTTACATGTGACACTGTCCCCCCACAAGGGGACAAAAGACTTTCTAAACACTACCATTCAACACACACCTCCTACTTAAGAGGTGTGAGTATCATGGTGAAGGGTGTTGTGAAATTCTCTTGCAGACGGAGTAAAATTGATAAATACGGCCGGTATATTCTTATGCATTGTTTAATAGAAACATGGAAATTATTTTAGCCAATATATATGTTCCACCACCATTTAGGGTGGAAATATTATACGAGATTGCAGAATTTACATTGGACAAGGCCCATATCCCAATAATTATGGTAGGGGATTTTAACATGGTTATTGATAGTAAAAAAGCAAACTCTTTCAATTTATGGAGGAAACAGGTTTGCTAGATATCTGGAGAACCCAAAACCCAGAGGCAAGACAATTTTCCTGCCAATCATCCACGTATGCTACTTTATCTAGGATCGACTTAGTTTTGGGAGATGAGGAAGCTTCACATTTAATTAACAATGTTTATCTGCCCAGGGGTCTTTCGGATCATTCCCCTCTCTTGCTGTTAGTGGTCCTCGAGGGATTCCGAGCTAATAAGGGATTGGAGGATAGCCCCATACTGGCTGGAATTAATAGAGGAACCAGATGGTATTCCTGCAGCATTAGAGAAGTTTATAAAGACAAACATGGGCACAGCATCGGTAGAGATGATATGGGATACGTTAAAAGCGTTTCTTCAGGGTTTGTTGATACAGCAGGTGGCAAGAGTTAAAACTAAATCAAAAAGATGGGATTAGCCAGTCAGGATGAAGGTGGAAAGGGCAGAGAGCCAGTATATTAAGGATCCCACAAAGGAAAATTACAGCATTTTAATAAATCGGCAACAAGTATATAGATCAGCACTATTGAGGAGAGAGGAGAAGAAGAGGCTGACTATAAGACAAAAGTCTTTTCTGGAGGGGGAGAATGTTGGCAGAACTTTGGCCTTTTTAATCAAGGCCAATTCTTCTGCTAACACTGTCCCACTAATATGAGCTCTGGAAGTAGGGATAATTTCAGATACTCTCGGGATCACAAAGGTATTTAAGGAATACTATGAGAATCTCTATAAAGACCAGGATACAGGAGTAGATGATCAAATGGAGGATTTTTTGGGGGGCCTAGAGTACCCCACTCTCTCTGATGGGGAGAGGGAGGAATTGAAGGCTCCCATAACCCTGGCAGAAATACAAACAGCGGTTGGAGCGATGGCTGGCCAAAATTCCCCTGGCCCTGACGGGCTACCTGTGGAGATTCATAAGCGGTATGGAAGCATATTGTTTCCGGAACTCTTGAAGATGGAGCAGGGGGCAGAAGACAGGGGAGGATTCCCCCCCCCTCAATGAGGGAAGCCACTATTATAGTTCTACACAAGGAAAGGACCCTCTTGAGACAGCCTCATATAGGCCGATATCATTGCTATGTTCAGATATTAAGATCTTGGTGAAAGTTTTGGCCAGCAGATTAAATAAGGTTATCCAGAAACGTATACACCCAGATCAATCTGGATTTATTCCCAGCAGGTCCACTAGCATCAATATTAGGCAGGTATTTTTAAACTTACAGATCAAAGCAAAAATGCTGGCTCTAGAGCCATACTCTCTTTGGTTGCTATTAAGGCATTCGACAGCCTAAATTAGGGTTACCTCTGGCGGGTCTTGGAGGTATTTAGGTTTGGCTCTACCTTCATAGGCTGGATTAAAGCGTTAAACAATGACCCCAGTGCTAAAGTCCAGGTCAATGGGGTATGCTCCCGGGGGTTTGGTTTGGCGAGGGGGACGAGATAGGGGTTTCCATTATCACTCCTGCTCTTCGCTCTCGCGAGCCCCTGACGGTGGCAATAACAGCATTCCCGGGCCTGAGAGGGTTTCCTAGACCCATGGGGAAGAGAGAATCGCTCTATACGCGGACGATGTATTGCTGTTTTTGGGAGATTCCCAAACTTCACTAAGAATAAGGGAGAGATATGCAAACACTTGCCCTTATCAATGGCTGGGAGGTGTAACTTGATTAGAATGGTATGGCTCCCGCAGCTTCTATACCTGCTTCATAACTCTACAGTCTGGATCCACAAGTGCTGGTTCCAGAGAATAGATGCACTCTTCAGGGCACTAATTTGGAAGGGGAGAGCCAAGAATTTGCTTGGCTACTCTCCAACTTCAAGAAATGAGGGAGGTTTGGCCCTCCCCCACCCTGTAAACTATTTTCTGGCATCACAACTACAGCAGCTGGTGGGATTCGGGGTGAAGGGCAGTACAGATGGGAATAGTTGCTTAATGTTGGGATGCACCTCGCACGGATCAATTGTGGAAGCACTGGAGGCAGAGTCCTTTGCCCCTGGGATCCCAACATTAAAACCCGTTATGAAGACCTGGTCGTTTGTTAAGAAACATTTGGGGTGGGGCGTGACCGGATGTGATCGGAGCAGGCAGCGTGTCTCCACAGCTACGTGCCATCCTGACTAATATCCGTCTTGGGAAGCTTTATCCTTGGGTTTTTCCCGGTGTATCGTGTGGCTCACCCCTTCCTGCACCAGGGGATGTCTAAACTGGCCAGGAAATCGACTCAGATGCCGCAGAGGGACAAGCCGCAGACCCGCTCCCAGAGCGGAGTAGGCCACAGCTCTGCCCCCTCCTATGCCTTGGCTCTCCAGCTTGGCGCTCAGTCGCGAACGCACCTGACACGTGCAACTATGGAGCGGTTGGAGGGAGAGGAGGGATCCAGATCGAGCATCACGGCCGCGGACTCACTGAACAGATCCCCGGAGATTGCGGCCATAACAGGCCCCATCCTGGCAGCCATAGCCAACAGCAAAGCGGAAGTGAAGGTAAGCATAGACAAGCTGTCTACTGAGTGCTCACTTATCCGCCATGATCTAGATAAAATCCGGTCGAGGTTGTCCACGGCGGAGGCCAGGATCGCAGTGGTGGAGGATTCCTCTTTGGCACATAATGTCCAATTTGCTGAGCTAACTGACCAGGTGAAGGCTCTGCAAAATAGGGCAGATGACGCCGAAGACCGCCAATGCAGGAATAATGTGTGTGTGGTAGGTCTGCCTGAGGGGACTGAGGGGAAGAACACTACGGTCTTTGCTGAGAAATTCTTTAAAGATCTCTTGGGATTGGAAGACCTTCCTCCGACCTATGTAGTGGAACGGGTGCACCGTGTGCCTACGACACCTCGTCCCCCAGGATCAATGCCAAGGCCGTTCCTGGTGAGGTTCCTGAATTACAGGGACAGGGATCGAATCCTCGCAGAATCCAGGAAGCACCAGGACCTGAAGGTTGATAACACCCGTGTCGAGCTGTTCCCGGATTTCTCCGCAGAAACACAGAGGAAAAGACGTTCGTTCAATGATATCCGCAGGAGATTGCGTGATAAGGAAATTCAATACAGTATGCTATACCCAAGCAGGCTTCGGATCCAATTCAAGGGCACGGTAAAGTTTTTTGATCACCCAGCGGACGCCTGTGAATGGCTTGACAATAATGTTTAGCTGTCTACTATATCTGTGTTGCAGCAATTCTTTGCACCCTCATTGATCCAGCCCTTGTCACAATTTGTTATGGGCTTGCTGGGGGAATCTCCATTCCGTAAGTTTCTTCTGTGACAGTTTTTCATTCTTTTCAATTACTTTTACTTTTTCCCTTGGATTTGTCTTTTTTTATGTTTCTCTTCGCTCTGCCCACCCTGGTTGATATCTCAATCATACATTATACCTTGTTCGGTAACCAGGGGCATGAACAACAGTGCACAACTTAATGCATGCTCTCAAAGGCCTATGGGAGCTGCTGTTGAAATACTATTCACCTTGGTCCTGAGGGCATGCTTGTGGAGAGGAGTGTATACAGTGCACATATTAGCCACGAGGGGGCAGCTGTTCCCTATTTTACTGCCACCTCCTACTGAGTGACCCAGTCCAGGGTGAGCACATTTTCCAATAATGAGGCTTCTCTTTCTCTCCTGATTTACGGAGACTGGGGAGACCACAGGAAGAACACAGCTTGCTGAACTTTGGATTACTAACTGTTTTCGCAACTCAGTTCGTTACAGTTTTTGGGATCAAGTCAATTACTGGACTTTTGGGGGTTTAGTTTTGGCACGAGTTATAGCAGTAAAATGACAGGGGGGGTTTTTTGTTTAATTCCGGCTCTCCAGGCACTGGGTATTGTTACTCCTGATGTGTTAATCATGAGACAGGTTTGCTATATGCTATACTGTTCTGGGCAACAAATAGTTTTGGTGATGCTGATCCTCTTTGTGCTATACCAATTGATGGGATATGGCGGATAAGGTTAAGCTGCTATCATAGAATGTCAGAGGGCTAAACAACAAATTTAAACGGGCTGCAGTATTTAAATTTCTTAAGTTGGTAAGGCCACATGTTGCACTCCTGCAGGAGACACACCTGGATGGCAATGGCATTTTGGCCCTGCGGAAACCATGGATACAGAGAGCGTTTCACGCTACATACTCCTCGTATGCCAGGGGAGTAACCATTCTAGTAAGCAAGCAGGTGCCATGCACGGTCGATCGGGTGTTCTCTGACCAGGGAGGCAGGTATGTGTCGGTGGCATTGGACATCTTTCATGTTAAATTGCTCTTGGTGAATGTGTACATGCCTCCACCTATCCAACCACAATTGTTATATGACATGCTGGCAGTGCTGGCGCCTGTGGCCCATCTCCCTCTGGTGGTGATGGGGGACTTCAATGCCATTTTAGTAGTGGCGCTGGACTCCTCAAACCCCAGCAGACAGGAATCCAGTGAGGTGTCTGCATGGGCAGCAGTGGCGGGGCTGCGGGAGCTGTGGAGGTGGAAACATCCAGAAGCACGCTGCTATTCCCATGGAAATAGCTCTGCTATGGAAAGAGAGGGGAATATATGTAAAAAGAGGAAAATTCGTAAATTTTAAAAAGAAATGGGACCCTTGGTTAATTAGTAAGGGTTACCCCCCTTAGGATGCTAAACAATATAAAGCCAGACACAAATGGGAGGAATGAAGGATGAATGGAGATATGAGACGAATGACTGGAGTGAGGAGGTGATGGCTACATATACGTGAATAAGAACAGGCTAGTAAGACTGGGGGATGTATCAATGGGGGGGGGCCCAATGGGGGGGGGGAGGTAGGTGGAAATGAATTATATATACACTCTGACTGTTTTTCTTTCACCTATTTTGTATAAGAAAAACTTTAATAAAGATTATTAAAAAAAAAAAAAAAGTTTGTAGTCTGCCAAGGGATGGAGAAAGAAAGGATGAAAAGCAGACAACACCCTGCTCAACAGATAATAGAACAGTCCAACTTCCCACTAGAGAACAAACATGAAGTCTTATCTGCACAGGCAGTGATGACACACATTTAGCCATCAGTGCCACCTATTAGTGCCCATCATGTTGCATATCAGTGCCACCCATCATTACCCATCAGTGGCGCCTATCAGTGCCCATCAGTGCTGCAAATTAGTGCCTACTCATCAGTGCCCATCAGAGCCACCGCATCAGTACAGCCGCATCAATGCTCATCAGTGCAGCCTATCAGAGCCCATCAGGGCACCCTCATGAGCACACATCAGTGAAGGAGAAAAACTACTTATTTACAAAATTTTGTAACAGAAACTAAGAAAAACTTTTTTTTGTCAAACGTGTCTTTTTTTATTTGTTTAGCAAATAAATAAAAAACTCAGTGATGAGTAAATACCACCAAAAAAAAGCTCTGTTTCAAAAAAAGTATAAAAATTTAGTTTGGGTTCAGAGTTGCAATTGTCATTGAAAGTGCTACAGCGCTGAAACCTCAAAATTGTCCTAAGCAGGAAGGGGGTGAAAGTGCCCAGTATTGAAGTGGTTTGTTATAAGTGGTTCTTTCATGTAATATGTAGTGATCTTTTATCGCTTTTATAAAACTCAAGGTATGATTTAATCTTTAGATTTCTTCTTGTCACTCCTGAAGGCTTCAGGGACCCTGTGACGAACTCTTCCAGCAGCCAAGGTGCAGCAACTACATCACCAGGAAGTCTTGAGGACGCTGCACACTGGACCCTCCCACTGTATAGAAAGAATACCTAGGGCCTGGCCTGTCACATGATTAGAGATGGATAGTAAGATAATTGAGACTTTTAGGTAGGTATCTAGAATGTAAAAAATAAAGATTAGGTATAGGGGTGGAGTAGGAAAGGGTTTTTTCACCCTGAAGATCCACTTTAAGCTTTAAAAAAACACATGTACCATCCATGCTACTTTTTTCATTTGCACCAACAGTAACATTTCAGAACAAGCTTTTGGAGTATTCTGAAAATATATTCGTTATTGCAAATAAAAAAGTATCACAGACAGTACTCAACTATGCTGTTGCAAGGACAATAATATGGCTACAATAATCTAAAAGTGGAGTTCCACCCTTTCCTTAGGTTTATTAAAAGTCAGCAGCTACAAAAAGTGTAGCTGCTGACTTTTAATAAACCGACACTTACCTGTCTCCTGGTCCAGCGATGGAGCCGCACGGAGCCTCGCTCCTCTCCCCCTCCCCTCCGCAGCGCCGGCTTTGCTACTGTGGGCACCCGGCCGCGGCTTCACGGCCGGGCGCACACTGCGCATGCGCGAGCGGCTATGATACTTTGGAGCTTGTATCAGCTTGCTCAGATCTGATAGCAATATCTTAAAAAAATAGATGAGAAAGAGTGTCAATTTGCAGCATTCAAGGATGGCCAGGGACGGACTGACCATAAGGGCACTCGGGCACTGCCTGAGGGCCCTTGACCAGTAGGGGGCCTCATGAGAGGCTCCTGGTACTTCAGTCCCAAGGTACCCGTGCTGATCCTGCAGCCCAGTGTCCAGCACTGAGCTCCGGTAGCTGGCCTGAGAGGGGCACACTAGTGTGGGCACACAGGATACCTTCCCCACATCTGTTGCAGGTTGCCCGGGTACCCCACTCAGCGATCGTCCCCCTGTAGCAGTTAACACCAGCATCTCTCCCCCCTGAGCCTGCATATTACACAGAGGATCATCCTGCTCAGCTCCGATGCATACAGACTCGAGGAAGGAGAGAGAGGCATTCACTGAAAGAGCCGCGCTAAACATATGAGGTCTGTGAATAGTTTTGTGGATAGGGGAAGGGGACACAGTAACAAGGAAGGGGAGGGGGCAGGATGCACACACAGAGAAGTACTGGGGAGTGCTTTTGGAGGGGAGAGGAATTGTGCTAGGGTGGGGGGATTTCACATCCAACCCCCCCCCCCCCACTAGCACAATTCCTCTCCCCCCCAAAAGCACTCCCCAGCACATATCCTCTTACCCCCCCAAATCAGAGACGCTGCTTGCCACTCATCCCAGGACCCCCTCTGCTGCCACCCCAGGACCCCTCTCTGCTG
>BLSH010430924.1:1811125-1823307 GCA_018402905.1 Glandirana rugosa
CCTGTCCCCGAGTTCTCGCTCTAACTTCTCCTCCCCTCTCTCTCCCGTAGGGACGGCCCATGGAAACCTATCCCCCTAGAGGCCTCTATATTTTAACCCCCATTGATCTGCACGGCTCCCACTTCTCATGTAAAATGCCTGTATTAAATCATATCCCGAACACTAAGGGTCCCTAAGGTATTGGTATTTCTCGGTTCACTTTGATTACAATAGTTTTCGGAAAAGCCGTAGCTCGCTTTATTACCGGTCTAGGACTAGTCCCACACGAAACCGTACAAGATCCCGATCCTCATGGAATGCATATAACTCCCATCGGCTCGCAGCCCATATCCTTCCCTCTATTCTTAATCCAGCTCAATCAGGCTTTGTCCAGGGACGCTCGGCTACCCTCAATATACGTAAGGTACTCCTAGCCCTAGAACATGCCAAAGCACACCCTGATCAGGATCTGGCCATTATTTCGCTCGATGCCGAAAAGGCTTTTGATAACATTAGTTTCACTTGGCTCTTTATGGTTATGGAATCCCTGGGAATCACAAGCCCTATACTAAATTATGTCCGTAAAATGTACTCTTCACCCTCGGCACGTCTAGTTACCCCCAATTTTATATCTCCGGAGATCCCCCTATCCAAAGGTACCCGGCAGGGATGCCCTCTCTCTCCCCTCCTCTTCAATCTCGCTCTTGAGCCCCTGTCCAGACTCTTAAACTCTCCCGACGGGGTCAGTGGGATCAAGGTTGGAAACCTCACTCTTAGGTCGGCCCTTTTTACCGACGATATTCTCTTATTCTCCTCTAATCCCACCCTGGACATTTCATATATCCAGAATTTGTTCAGTACCTTCAGATTATGTTCAGGACTGCGAATCAATTTCGACAAGAGTGAGGTTCTACCCTTGAGCCCACGAGCCTCTGGAACATGGACAACATCCTCACCCTTCTTAATCGCTAAAAAGCACATCACCTACCTGGGTCTTTCTATAGGCAGGGAACCCTCTTCATTGTACACACTTAACTACCCTTCCTTGATATCTAAAATAGTACGGGAACTGGAAAGTTGGGCGGCCCTCCCTCTCTCCCTCTTTGGCAGATGTCACCTTTTTAAAATGGTCTCCTTCGCGAGACTCCTTTATCCCTTGCAAACCCTTCCGTTGCTCCTTAAACACAAGGACATACATAGAATACACTCTGCCCTGCTTTCTTTTATTTGGCAGGGCAAAAGACCTAGAGTGGCTTTGCGAAAGCTCTTTCTGCCGAAGAGTGAGGGAGGGGTGGGCTTACCCAACATCAGACTTTACAACCTCTCATGTCTTCTAAGACAAGTACTCGACTGGTTCACTCAAAACTCTAGGTATTCAAACCATGATCTGGAAGAAGCTTTAGTCCACCCTTATTCCCTTCAAGCGGTGGCTCATACTAAACTCTCAGCGTTGCCCAAGCACCTACGGACCAACTCCATTGTTAGAGATACAGTCATTGCATGGAGAGAAGTGAGGAAAATTCTAAATTTGCCGTTTGGGGCATCCCGTTTTCTCACAATTTCCGGCAACCCCCTATTTCTCCCTTCCATCTCTAATAAACATTTCTCTATTTGGTCTGCAAAAGGATTTAAAACAGTTGCCCAAGCCTGCAACACGGAGGGGACCTCAGTTAAAACATTTACTGAGATTGCAAATTCCTTCTCCCTCCCCGACTCACTCACATTCTCATACCTTCAATTAAAACACTACATCACCACTAATATCATTCCCATCCCCCGACCCTTTCAATCCTCTATCATTGACTCTCTTGCCGCCGGGGGTCAATATTCAATATCTAAAATCTATTCCTACCTGCTCCAACATCATGCCTCTAAATACTCCTTGCTACCTTTTCAACCCTGGGCTACTGTTCTTGAAGACCAGGAAGCTCCGGCCAAAATACTAGCGGGCTATCAAAAAATCCGCACTCTGACGATCTCAGAAAAATGGAGAGAGACCCAATTTAAAATTGCGCATAGGGCATATTCCCCATCTTATTTTAGTACGGTGGACCCCTCTTCTCCCTCATGCTCATGGTGCTCATCTCCCAGACCCACACTACTCCACAGACTTTGGAGTTGCCCCAAAATAGCAACCTTTTGGGACCAGGTAAGGGACTATATCAAGGAGGTCCAAACACACCTGATCCCCAGAGACCCAATGCTATGCCTCTTTAGTCATCATCCCCCCTCTCATCACACTCCCACCCCTCTGGGAATCAAATACCACAGTGGACACTTATGTCTCTTAGCAGCCCGTAGAACGATTATGCAGGCTTGGATTAAGCCTGATCCACCTCGAATTGCCCAAACAAAAGCAGCCATCCAAAGCTTATTCCTCATAGAAAGATTGGATACCATTACCCAAGACTTTAGGTCAGCAAAACGCTTCTTCTCCAGATGGCGCAAATACCTAGAATACTCCCTCACATCTGAGGAAATACTGCGATATATGGAACCCTTCCGATTTTCCAAATGGTACATAACTGCAGACCTCGCAGGTACATTGGGCAAACTTAAACTTCGTGAGGTACCCTCTACAACTCCCCCCCCCTTGACATTCCACAGCTCTTTAGCCCAAATCAATAAACTTTGTCAATTGCTTCTTCTTATACTATGGGCTTAATGTTGTACAAATGTTTCTAAATGTTTTCTTTTTTTTCCATACCACTGTTTAATACAGTTTTTGCTTATCAACCGGTTCGTTAGGTCACCCTAGACCTTCCGCAGGTCTCCCGCACAGCTAGTCCTGACCCCAACGGGGTCCTTAGAAGTAAGCTAGGCACGAGTCAATTGGACACTTAAGCTTAATATCAAACTTTTATTGTTACCTATTTTGCACCACTTACTGCACCCTATGACTGCTAGATTCTTGACTTTATATAACTTTGTACTATGTCAAACAAGTTCTGTGATATTCTTTATTTCTTGGTCTTTGTAACCAGCGATTCATGTCTATTTTGTAATCTGAAAAACTTCTAATAAATATATTTATAAAAAAAAAAAAGAAAATAAAAAATAGTAAATCTATTGTCAATCACACCGCCCGCCGACCCAAAAAATAAAACAACTCCTGGGAGGCATCCAGCTGAATGCCTGCTCTACACTTTGACATTTCTTATATAGGTAAGGGGCGGGGCCACCTGGCTACATCACCCAGTGGAACCACCCCATTTTGACATCATGTACTGGTGCATGCTGGGGCCGAAAGGCCCATTAGGGACTGGGGGGTGAACCCAAGCCATTTTTTTTAACATTTTTTTACTGCCAGGCAATGCTGGCAGTCTGTACCTTACATTCATCTGTCAGTGGGAAAGCCAGCTGACAGTTGATGACTCAAGGTTGTTAAGGATTCAAGCGGCCGGATTCCCGGCCCGCTGCTTAACAACCAGTTATTTATTCGCACAGAATTTGAATCCGGCAATTGTTTTTCCACCAATCCAAATTCTAATCGTTCTAAAAAGCTGGAATTCGTTAGAAAACGAATAAACAAAACAAATTTTAATGGATTTCAACAAAATTAGTTACTATTTAATTCAGAGATTCCGATACATTGGATGCAATTTGTATTCGGACTAAAACAAATTGTACAAGTCTACTGCACATATACACAGAGAGAAAAGACTTTATAGGTGCTTGGGAAAGGACATTCTCTAGAGTGTCAACACAAAACAATAAACCCAAGGGCATCAGCTGCAATTATTGTAAGAGAACAAGGTCAAGAAAGACAGATGCATGGTCTATATTCATTTGTCTTGTCCAATTAGCAATAGTTTGGCAAACAGATATGGCAGCAATTGTCGGCTGCAGGGCCAGACCTATACGGGCCTTATAAGGGCTCCAAAATGCCTATCAACAGAATCCTTAAAGGGAACATTCTCAATAGGAACTGTAAGAAGTTTATTGAGGACTGAAATAGAAAGATCGACTACCAGAACAGCCAATTTTTTTTTCCATACATTCCTCTGTCATAGGATAAATTTCAATAAACCACTTAGATCCTAACACAGGATCCAGTGCCAAAAACAAACAGTACAAGCAAGCACACACAGTGCAAAAACTGGTGTCTCATGGAGAGGTTGGGATTTTCTGAGTGTGCATTAGGGACAGCTCTTGCAAGCTTTTTTGAAAGTGCTCAATTGCCTGAAGGTAGCCTGCATAAAACCCATGATCTATAACAAGTCCTGTTTCCTGGTGTATTGTATGATTAATAAATATTTTCATTACACATAAATAGCAAAATGGGATTATCGTACTTACTGTAATATTCATTAAAAACACATTTGGTAAGTGGAATCCCAAAATAGGGTTCCATGGACTTTCAAGGTGCCGAAAAATATATATCAAACAGAAATTTGATAAAATCATCCAAGCTTTTATTAATACAAAACATTAAAAACTATGTATAAAAGTTCATGTGTGAGAGACATTACAATGACTTCATTAACAAGGACGAATCCTACATATTGTCAGCTAAACCCGGCTCAACATGTTTCACCCGACACACGGGCTTCCTCAGGAGACTTTTTGGGGCTGACTGTATAAGAAAGAAAAAACACACATGTATATAACATATCATAAGATACAAATATACACATATATCTCAATACAATAGGGCTTGATTACACTTTATATTGGAAAATGGATTGGTATGATAACCCACTATCAAAAACGTGTATCATCACTGGACAAGTTCTTAAACTGAAACTCAATATTTAAAACATATCTTACCAGTGGTTCAGAGACTGCTACCAGTGACAGAGCAACTGTGAACCTGGAGAATATGATAATGGACCAGGAACCGGATAGCCAGCAAATATAGTACCATAGAAGCTTAGGACAAAGTAAGCAAGTGCCTGCAAGAAGGAGGCACACATTGTATTAAAAATGTATTCGCGATTATTACAAAAATAGAGGGGAGCTTTAGAAAAAAATGTTATCTGCAGAATACCTCTTTATGTTTTGAAATGCTGTACATAGAGCAATGGACAGGGCCAACTCCTTTTTATACTTCCTAGGATTGTACAACCGAACGATGAAATAACTCTCAAACCCTCCATAGGGCAATAGAGGGAGAAAGAGGAAGGGCGGAGGATCTTCCCAAAAAGGGGATACGTCCCACAGAATAGGCCAAGACCAAAGGTCAATTAAACAGGCTGAAAGAAAAAAATACATAAGAAAATATAAATGAAAACCACTCAGTTGTGATGGAAGCCTACAGGGGGCCCGCCGGGACAAATACGTCCGGGAAAGGAGAGAGGCTCATGAAAGGGAGACATCCTCCAACCCGTGAATGCCCAGCGGGAGCCGAAGGCATACTTAAGTCATGTCATGGAAGAGTGCTCTTACCAATAGTTCCCGAGGGAACGATCGTGCTGGTTACCGGAGGGGGAGAGACAGATGCCAGCCTCTGTCCCACTAAATCTCCATCAGATAAGAACGGCTGAATAGAGCCGTTTTATCCTAGTTCCGTCCCGCCAGCGCCTGACGTCACTGGCGGGGCGCGGACAAAACAGAATCCCATCGAGGAAACAATCGTGCTGGTTACCGGAGGGGGAGAGACAGACGCCAGCCTCTCTCCCACTAAATCTCCATCAGATAAGAACGGCTGAATAGAGCAGTTTTATCCTAGTTCCGTCCCGCCAGCGCCTGACGTCACTGGCGGGGCGCGGACAAAACAGAAACCCATGTACACCCATCGCACGTGCCTTCCAGCCGGAGATGACATAAGGCTGTTGACAACAGGACTCAAAACGCCATGCTGGAAGTTCCCACGGAGGGGGAATGAAAGCCGGCATAGCGCCACCTATAAGGCGGAGGAACCCATACATGCAGGGATGGCTGTGGATAAGTACAATCCTGCGACTGCTAACCCCAACCCATCCACAAGCCATCTAAGACAATGCACACAGAGTACCAGGATCTAAAAGGGGCTCAAGAGAGGACCAGCATTGGCCCATCTGGAGCTGCTGCAAGTGCCCGCAGTGTCCGTATGGTCTAAGTTCCGCTGGCTATATGTTCATCATCCAAATATAAATCAGGGTCAAAAAACAACAATATATGCATATATATATATATATATATATATATATATATATATATATGCGTGTGTATGTGTACATTCAGTCCGAAAATCCGTCCAGGGATAGTGGAAAAAAATAAATTGGTGGATTAACAGTTTTTTCCTAATACATGCAAAGTATACATAGATGGTTACTGTATACATGAGTTCAAAAAAAAAAAAGGGAAAAAGAGGCCCAGGTAATCACAGGAAAGGTTTATAAGATAGTGAATCATTCAAACCTGGATGGTGTAAAGCCGCCAAATTTTGAATCCAACGGACTTCACGTTGGAGTAGTGTCTTGTCATGGTCACCCCCTCTCTCACTCGGAGGTAGATATTCCAAGGCAAAGAAATGCATCATAGTGCAATCAAAGCGGTGGAAAAGACCCATATGGCAGCTAATGGGGGTCTCCATCCTCTTCTTTGCAACTAATGATACATGGTCCCTTATGCGATGGAAGAAAGGTCTTTTTGTCTTTCCAATATAAAATGCTCCGCAGTCACAAAACATGATGTATATAATTCCTATCGATTGGCAATTTGCTCTAAAGTTGGGTTTATATGTCCGACCATTAGGTAGGATGATAGAAGTAGAACCAAAAATATATCTACAGAAATTACATGTATTACATGGGTATGTACCCAAATTTCCAGTAGTTTTACTTACAGTTGACTGATAGTGACTGCGTACCAATTTATCTTTGAGAGATGTGGATCTCTTGTATGTGATTTTCCGGATAGATTTTGAGATGCTTAGAGACGGAACTATCTGCCATTAATAGGTACCAATATTTTTCAAAAACATGTCTGACTTGTTCATAATTGCTTGAGAATTTGGTGATGATTCTCACCACTTCATCTGGTTTAGGTTTTCTTTTTTTAGATAGTAGATGTTCCCTGCTTTGGGTCTTGACTTTATGATAGGCACGTTTTAAACAATTCCTACTGTAGCCTCTCTTTAATAGTCGTTTTTGCAAGGCCTGGGCTTCTCTTTCATCTTCATTTTTACTACAATTTCTTTTTAATCTGAGGTACTGGCCATAGGGAATATTCGTAACCAGAGATTTGGGATGGGAACTGGTGGCATGTAAAATAGTGTTGCCACTGGATGGTTTCCAATAGAGGGTAGAACCAACCATCCCATCCTCATGAACATAGATGCTTATGTCCAAAAAGTTCAGAGAGTGTTGATGACACTCCATTGTGAACTTAAGGTTGAACGTATTCTTCCTCAGACAATTCATGAACATGGATAGTTCCTCAAAAGTCCCTGTCCAAACTAGAAATACATCGTCGATGTATCTTCGCCAAATTAGGACCTTTTCAAAGAGGTCCTGTAGGTCCTCCCTGAAGAAAAGATTGCGCTCCAACCCCCCCAGGTACAGGTTAGCGTACGACGGGGCACAGTGAGTCCCAATCGCCACTCCCTGCACCTGGAGGTAGTGGGAGCCATTGAACATAAAAATATTGTTTTGCAAAATAAATTCCAGTAGATCCAAAATGAACAAATTGTAGGGCAAAGAGGTGTCCTGTCACTCAGATAGAAACGAACCCACAACCTCAATGCCATGATTATGAGGTATGGAGTTGTATAGAGCCTCCACATCTATAGCTACAAGCCAAGATCCCTGAGGGATGTGTAAACCCTCCAAGATTCTTAGAACGTCACCTGTATCTTGTAGATGGGAGGGTAGGGACAGAACATGAGGACGAAGATAGTCATCTATTAATTGACTGGCAGTCTCTGTGAGACATCTATTTCCCGACACTATTGGTCGTCCCGGGGGACAGACCAAGTCATATGGATTTTTGGTAAAGCATATAGCGTAGGGGTTCTGGGATGTTTAATGTTTAAATATTCCCAAGTTTTTTTTATCAATTAGATTTTTGTGATAAGTAGTTCCAATTAGCTTACCATATCTAGATTGAATAATTTGATTATGTGCGGCCGATACTTTTTTATACCATTCCCTATTTTTGAGTATGTCCATCACCATTTTTTCATATTGGGATTGATTCATCACTACTAAGTTGCCCCCCTTATCTGAAAGTTTAATTACGATATTTTTCATCCGTTCTAGAGACTGCACAGCCTCAAGTTGATCGGAAGAGAGATTTAATGGAAGACGTTTCTTCCAATTGTTTTTTTATATTTCAGCAGTGACTTGTTGAGTGAAAGCCCAAATGTTAGGATTACCCTGTAGGGCTGGGAATTTTTGTGATTTTGGCTTATATTTTTTGAGCTCTGGAAATATGGAAGATCTGGGAAGGTCTGAAGTGGAGGGTATCCCGGGAGACAAGGAGAGTCTCCAAGGGTATCCAAGAGATCCTCCACAACATGGCCCTCCTCCCATAGTTCCATCAAATCATTCATGGCTTTTAGATCATTTAAAGTAACATCCTTCCAGAGGGGATTCTGCTGTAGCTGATGGTCACAAGGGGGTTTGTTTTTGTCATATAGAACCTTAAACATTTCCTTTATCACATGTAATATTCATTACTTGAAGTTCATTGAGGGACATGGGAATTCAGAGACTATTTTGTTATACTGCTGCCTTCCTATGAGCTGGGCAGAGGAATGGAAGAATGATGTTCTGATTGAGGTGAAAGGCCAAAACAACCTCGTGAAGGCCAACACCACCCTGTCCTTGTTTAAGACCACAAAGGGAACTTTACAGGTCAAAGCAGCAAGCTTAGACAAATGTCTTGCAGAGGTGATGACAAAAAGAAACATAACTCTGTGAGTAAGAAAGGAAAGGGAAAAATCCCCAATAGGTTCAAAGGGTATTTTTGAAGTGCCCAGAGAACCAAATTTAGATCCCATGGAGAGGAGATACTGGGGAGTCACACAAGATACACCCTGTACAAAAGTCTTAATGCTGATCCTGGCCCATTTGCAGAAAGGTCAGAATTCATCCCATTAAGAATGTTATAAAAGTGACTTGCCATGCACCAAGCAACATATGCTTTCAATGTGCAATTGTAGACCTTGTGGGAAGTAGACCTCCTAAGTTTTAGCATAGTGGGAATCACTGATTCACAGATGGCTCTGTCCCTCAAGACCTGGGCTTCCACAACCATGCTACTAAAACTAGCAGCTGATAAGCATGATGGTAAAACAGTTCTTGAGACAGAAGATCCCAATGATTTGGAAATTGCCATGGATCATTTGCCAGATGTTTGATTGGGTCAGAGTACCACATCTACTTGGGCCAGTCACTGAAATGCCCTCCATCCTGATGCTATGATACAGAAGATGAAGGAGTTTCAGGGGAGGAAAGACTTAGATCAGGGTGTACTGATCCCACATAGAACAAAGACATGGTAATTGAGAGAGCCTATGACAGACTTAGTGAACTCCATGAAGAACTTGTGGCCTGAATAAAAACATTTAGAGTCTGGACTCTCTGGAGATCCAAGATGGGATAGATTCCCTTTTTAGATTTGAGAATTGTGAACAGGTTGGAGTAGAAACCCTGGAACCATTACTTCACAGGTGCTGGGCAAAAAAACTTTGCTCCAGGAGTTCCACAGTGCCTGCTTGGAGATCTGATAATCTGTGCAATAATACAGGCAGGTTGGAAGACGTGAACTGAGGAAGGGGCTGGGAGGGGAACTCTAGCATGCAGCCCCTCGGGACCACCTCACTCACCTAAGCATCTGACCCAGATAGCAAGCAATTGTGCTTAATGTTTGAAAATGACTTGATAAGCTATTGCTAGAGACTTGAGTCAGCATCGCATGACTCCAGATCAACTTTATTTGCAAACATTCTGCAAGTCTGCTGCAAGTTCTAGTTCAGTTACAGTATCTCACAAAAGTGAGTACACCCCTCACATTTTTGTAACTATTTTATATCTTTTCATGTGACAACACTGAAGGAATGACACTTTGCTACAATGTAAAGTAGTGAGTGTACAGCTTGTATAACAGTGTAAATTTGCTGTCCCCTCAAATTAATTCAACACACAGCCATTAATGTCTAAACCACTGGCAACAAAAGTGAGTACACCCCTAAGTGAAAATGTCCAAATTGGGCCCAATTAGCCATTTTCCCTCCCAGTGTCATGTGACTCGTTAGTGTCACATGACACTAACGAGACATAGGTCTTAGGTGTGAATCAGGTGTGTTAAATTTGGTGTTATCGCTCTCACTCTCTCATACTGGTCACTGAAAGTTCAACATGGCACCTCATAGCAAAGAACTCTCTGAGGATCTGAGAAAAAGAATGGTTGCTCTACATAAAGATGGCCTAGGCTATAAGAAGATTGCCAAGACCCTGAATCTGAGCTTCAGCACGGTGGCCAAGACCATACAGTGGTTTAACAGAATAGGTTCCACTCAGAACAGGCCTCGCCATGGTCAACCAAAGAAGCTGAGTGCACGTGCTCAGCATCATGTCCAGAGGTTGCCTTTGGGAAATAGACGTATGAGTGCTGCCAGAATTGCTGCAAAGGTTGAAGGGGTGGGGGTCAGCTTGTCAGTGCTCAGACCATACACCACATACTGCATCAAATTGGTCTGTATGGCTGTTATCCCAGAAGGAAGACTCTTCTAAAGATGATGCACAAGAAAGCCCGCAAACAGTTTGCTGAAGACAAGCAGACTAAGGACATGGATTACTGGAACTGAGGCCAAGATAAACTTATTTGGTTCAGATGGTGTCAAGCGTGTGTGGTGGCAACCAGGTGAGGAGTACAAAGACAAGTGTATCTTGCCTATAGTCAAGCATGGTGGTGGGAGTGTCATGGCTTGGGGCTGAATGAGTGCTGCCGGCTCTGGGGAGCTACAGTTCATTGAGGGAACCATTAATGCCAACATGTACTGTGACATATTGAAGCAGAGTATGATCCCCTCCCTTCGGAAACTGGACCACAGGGCAGTATTCCAACATGATAACAACCCCAAACACACCTCCAAGACAACCACTGCCTTGCTAAAGAAGCTGAGGGTAAAGGTGATGGACTGGCCAAGCATGTCTCCAGACCTAAACCCTATTGAGCATCTGTGGGGCATCCTCAAATGGAAGGTGGAGGAGCGCAAGGTCTCTAACATCCATCAGCTCTGTGATGTCGTCATGGAGGAGTGGAAGAGGACTTAAGGCAGGGCTTGACAAATTTGCCTTGAATCTAGGAGCCAGCTAAAAAAGTTAGGAGCCAGTTTATTATAGCGCAGAGCAGCCAGTCAATAACTCCACCGTTACATCAGGGTTATAAGCTGGCCAGAAAGAGTGACACTAAAAAATCTGTTATGGGGGAAACTCCTTATTATGCCAAATGCATCGTGACTGCGGCATGTAAAACGCCCTCATCTGCTGCCTAAGGGAGGCCAATGGTGGGTGGCAAAAACATGTCTCTACTGCACATTATTACCACCCAACTTGTACATCTAAACAAAGCCTTAGTGATATTGTAAATAAGATACAAAAAAAAGGTGAAAAGTATTCCAGCGCTGCTGAACTTCTGCTGCCTCTTTGCAGCCACTTCCTGCCTACATGTGTGTCCCCCACAGTGATTTTTCATTGCTCTGGTGGGTTTCCGGTCACCATGAAATACTGGAGCCCAGCTGCACATAGAGTGGTAATTGTTGATGGTACACAGGGCTTTATCACAATTTTGTTGCTTAGAATAAAGGTCACTTTTCTCGCGGTGTAACATCAACTTTCATATTATACAAAAATAAAAAAAATGGGCTAACTTTGTTTAGTTTTTTTTTATTCATTAAAAGTGTATTTTTTCCAAAAAATTGTGCTTGAAAGACCGCTGCGCAAATACCATGTGACATAAAATATTGCAGCAACCGCCATTTTATTCTCTAGGGTCTCTGCTAAAAAATAATATATAATGTTTGGGGGTTCCAAGTCATTTTCTAGCAGAAAACACTGGATATTTAATTGTAAACCACTAATGTGAGAGAGGATTTAGTCTATAAATGGTTAAACTTTCCTGATAGCCCGGAGATCATTGCTTTGAAAGAACGAGAAGATACATTGTTGTGTTTATTCTTCTAACTCTCAACAACTATTCCAGGCAGCCTGTTTGTTACTTTTCTTCATTCTAAGTAGAAACAAATATCCCGGGCAGCGGCCAAGTGTAACAGC
>BLSH010430924.1:1866092-1883961 GCA_018402905.1 Glandirana rugosa
GTCGGAAGGAGATGTGCCTTCGACACTAGCGAAGGGCAGGGGAAGGGAAGCGATCACAGCTTCCGTGTAGAGGAAGGCTGTGATCACAGCCCTTCCCCCTTCACAGAACGGAGGTCCGTGTTTACTTACACGGACCTCCGTTCTTTTACTCTGGGGGGGGGGCATCGCGGGTAGCCGGCGGCAATCGAAGCCGCCGCACCCGCTCCCTGGCCCTCCCCGAACACAGTGAGCGCGGCGCACGCGCGCTCACAGTGCGCGATCTCGCAGCCGCCGTCAGATGACGGCGATTTGCGATATCGCACCACTTTGTCACCGTCAACCTGCGGTTGGCGGTCGGCAAGTGGTTAAGGAACATTCAAAAATTACTGTTTAGAACAAGACAGTTTGGTGATCCCAGACAGCTAACACAATTCTCTTTTTCTTTAGCCAACATGTTCAACATTTTTTGGTAAACATTCATTCCTATTGCATCTGTGTATTGGTAGATTTCCATAGATCCCCTGCTCATAGGTATAATGGAAGCCTCCATAAAGGGCAGCATGCAGAAGATATTGTCAGAACCCCTGATCTGCATACTTGCTTCATAACTCAAAGTACTTATCCTAGAGGATAAGTATGACAGACAGGCACCTAGTGTTTTCAAAAGAAAAGGTCAGTGATGACAGCCTCTGTACAGTTGAGCTCAAAAGTTTGCATACCTTGGCAGAAATCGTAAAATGTTGGCATTAAAATTGAAAATAGGACTAATCATGCCAACTGTCTTTTATTTAAGGATAGTGATCATATGAAGCCACTTATTATCACATAGTTGTTTGGCCCTTTTTAAAATCATAATGATAACAGAAATCACCCAAATGGCCCTGATCAAAATTTGACATACTCTGGAATGTTTGGCCTTGGTTCAGACACACAAGGTGACACACAGGTTAAGTTCCCACATCTGTGGCTTTTTAAATTGCAATTAGCATCTGTGCATAAATAGTCAATGAGTTTGTTAGCTCTCACGTGGTTGCACTGAACAGACTAGATACAAAGCCATGGGGAGCAGAAAAGAACTGTCAAAAGATCTGTTTAACAAGGCCTGGAGCTTTAAAAGAGATGGAAAAGGATTAAAAAGTTTACTTTGCATGACCTGGAGACATTTTGCGAATACGAATGTACAGCTCTACCACCTGCAAGAATTCAGGGCCTCATAGACAACTATTACAAAAGACTGCATGCTATCATTAATGCTAAAGGGGGCACTACACAGTATTAAGAACTAAGGTTATGCAGACTTTTGAACAGGGGTCATTTCATTTGTTGTTGTTTTTTTTCCAGTACTTTATTTATATACAACACTCAGAGATACAGTATTTAAGTCAGAGAGAAAAAACTGTTATACAGTACAGATTTATGAAAAACGTAATGGAGACACATCCGATCCACATATTCTGCTCATGTGTAACGGATGTTGTACAGTAGTCCGAACCTCCAGATCATAGTTGAGTCTTTGGTTTTCGTACTGCACTCTGTGTGATGGTTTTCCAAGTAACCACCCGGGTTTAATTTGTTTTCTTGTTGCCATGTTGTTTGTTTTAGGATTGTGCCATTCTGTTATGACCTACAGTTGACTATGAATCCCATTAGAAATAAAAGAAATGTTTTGCCTGCTCACTCATGTTTTCTTTAAAAACACACTGTATATTACCAATTCTCCAAGGGTATGCAAACTTAAGAACAATTATCTTTATATCTATTTATCTATAATTAAACATAGTCCAAAGAGTATCATCATGATAATTTATTGTTATTCAGAAAACATGCTTCTTAATCTGGGTTGAAGGCCCAATAATATGCATAATATGTTTTTTCCCTGTTTGATTACAATTTTCAATGTAAACAATACTTCATTCTTCAGTTTCCGTTTCTTGTTCTATTTTGTACGCTCAAATTCTTTCATACATACACCATACTAATCATACGATAATTGTTAGATCTGGTATCTGACAAGAAAAATGTTTGCTCCTGCGGAAACGATCGAACGATCGCTCTGATTACAGGTGATTTCAGCAGGTGTACTAGCTTCAAGAGTTGGAGTATGCTTAATATTTACCATCGACAATCAGTGATGTGAACTTCTGCCCTACTTCCTGTAACCTCGTTGTGCATCACGGGCTCCGCCCCTAAGGCTACTGGTGCCCCCCTGTTTAGTAGGGATGCGCATCTTCACTGGTTCCACAATTCAATTAAGTTACGATTACCCTGTCCATGATTCAATTAGATTTGCGTCATGATTTCTGCGCAAGTGCGTATGGTCAAAAATCCCAGGGATGGCTGGGATCAGGGGCATGGTGAGACCAGTGGCAGAGGGATGGATGGGGCCAGTGGCAGAGGGATGGCTGGGGCCAGTGGCAAAGGGATGGCTGGGGCCAGTGGCAGAGGGATGAATGGGGCCAGTGGCAGAGAGATGGCTGGGATCAGAGGTAGAGGGGTGGTGGGATATGTGTCAGAGGGTGGTGGGATCAGTGTCAGAGAGGTGCTGGGATCAGGCAAAGGGGTGCTGGGATCAGAGGCAGAGGGGTGCTGGGATCAGGCAGAGGGGTGCTGGGATCAGGCAGAGGGATGGCTGGGATCAGGCAGAGGGGTGCTGGGATCAGGCAAAGGGGTGCTGGGATCAGGCAAAGGAATGATGGTAGTGGAGGAATGGGATCATGACACTGGCACTCACCTGCTCTCAGTCGATTCCCCCACCTCCATGCTTCTCAGTCTGTTTTCCCCCTTCTGTGCCTCCAGTGCAGCCTCTCCTCACGTCGGGTCTCCTTCAGCTCCTCCCCCTGTACTGTACTGGCTGTCAGCTCATCAGCTGACTTCCTGCTTCAGTGAAGGGGAGGGGGCTCTATCCACCATGCAGGCTCTGTCTTTGTGTTTCTCCCGGAGAGGCAGATCACCACACGGAGGGACGGATGACGTCATCCGACATCTATTATACCAGCTCGCAGCATCGGTAAAGCATCATGAACGGTCGAATCGTGATGCATCAAAGCCGCGATTATATTCAACACCCCTACTGTTTAGACATGTATTCCACTGCCGTGGCACTGTGTGCTAATAACTGGACCTGTTCTTTTGATGAAAGGATATTAGTACTTGTGCGGAACCCTCCACCACTAGAAACATTTCTTAAACTGGCTAGGCTTTGTTAAAGAATCCAGAGATTTGGCCAGCCAATCCTGTTGGAGGGTGCAACATGTTAATATCATAAATTTCTGTCCTTTTAATTAATTTGGGTTACGGATTAAGGTTAAGATCAGTGCTGGGCACAGCAAATGTTAAAGGATAAGATT
Organism: Glandirana rugosa; assembly: GCA_018402905.1. Lineage (NCBI taxonomy): Eukaryota > Metazoa > Chordata > Amphibia > Anura > Ranidae > Glandirana > Glandirana rugosa. The sequence goes on from BLSH010430924.1 coordinate 1,869,419, forward strand.
TTAGGCTGGAACACGTAACATGTTCCCAATGCTCCGCATCATTCATACATACAGCTCTGTGTGCCTAAATGAACTACAAGCCCCAACATCCTTAGCGGTTGTTGGCTTGTAGTTCTCAATGAGCTACCACAGCGCTGTGTTAGTTCATCGAGTCTTCCTGTCAGAGAGTCTTGGCTTACTCATACGGGATGTACAGGTAAGCCGATACACTGACAGTGTGCAGGAGACCTGCATGGCATCAGTGATCTGCTAATTGCTGGTGCAATGCTTTCCAGGCTCCTGTAACAAAAACTAATAACTGCACTTTTTTTTTTAATCCAACAAACTTTTATTAGTATAAATGAGGTATACAAAGCTAGGAGCATCACATAAACTCCATGGTAATCCGAAAAGAACATTGCATCGCAATCACCAACAGTGGGAAACCAACCGCCAAGTCGCAGAGGCAGCCGCAGCACAACAAGCGGCTCAACAGGAGATGAACCGCCAGTTTGCGGAGGCCCTGGTGGAATTAAAGAAGGGGTCCGCAAGTCCTGTGCCAGCGAAACAAAAGATGGTATGTGTCAGCTACCGTCTGCAAAAGATGACACCTGCAGATGACATGGAGGCGTTCCTCACAACCTTTGAAAGAGTCGCTGATCACAAAGGATGGGCAAAAGAGCAGTGGGTGGAACTGTTAGCACCTTTCTTGACAGGTGAATCTCAAAAGGCCAACTTTGATTTGGAACCAGTAAAGGCCCAGGACTATGAGACTCTAAAAACAGAGATACTCGCACAACTGGGGGTCACCATGGCCGTCTGGGCTCAACGGGTGCATCAGTGGTCCTACTACATGGACAAGTGACCCCGCATGCAAATGTTCGATCTGATCTATCTCACGAGGAAGTGGTTGCATCCTGAGACCTTGCCAGGCCCCCAGATTGTGGAGCGTGTGGTCATGGACCGGCATCTGCGTGCGCTTCCTCCTGCTTTGAGCAAGTGGTACCTCGTGGAGAGAAACACTGCTGTGGAAGATTTGTTACACCCACCTGCTCCCCACTCCAATGTATCTAGGGGTGAAAGATCACCCGGCAGACCCGGTAAGACTGTTCCAGGGGTCAAGGGCATGGGGAAGTTTGATAAGACTGCTATGGCTAAAGAGACTATGGGCTCTAGACCTGGAGATTGGCCAAAGAGGCCAGGAAGATCTTGGGGACACTTGAGAAGACTGGGTATAGAACACATACAGTGCTACCGATGCCATGCATTGTGACATATTGCATGCTAATTGTCCCCTGAATGATGAACCCATGCAATGTGATAATGCTTATATGAAAAGATGCGTTTCTCTCTTTTCACAGGTCGCATGTATAGAATCATGCTCAAGCCGCATGGAGAAGCAAGTGTGTGTGATTGCTGTTGATGGGAAGCCCGTCACTGCGCTGCTTGACTCTGGTAGTGTGATAACGGTGGTCAAAAGCAGTGTAAATCTGGCCAGGTTACACCCTAACACTGTCGGGGTCATTTGCTTCCATGGGGACACTCGTGACTACCAGACGGTGCTGGTCGAGATTGACACTCCTTGCGGCAGAGTGACCCATTCAGTGGGAGTGGTACCTTCCCTGCTTCATGAAGCCCTGGTGGGGAGGGATTTTCCCCATTTTTGGAGATTGTGGGAAGGCACAGAGAGCCTGGAGGAAAGAGCTCCCCCTACTGAGGAGGCACGGAAGTTCTCACCAACCCTTTTTGCCAAACGGAAGGAGAGATTGGTGGCAAGACTGAGGAAGAAGGAAACCCTCTTCCTTTTCCTGTAATGGCTGGGGAGCCGGAAGATAGCTCCCAGCAGGTGGCTAATGACCCAGACCATGTCTCTGTCCCTGACAGTGACAGTGAACCGAATGTAGTCCCGGAGAGAGGACTTCTGTACGGAGCAACTACGAGATGTCACTCTCCTCAGAGCCAGGGAAAACGTGAAGATGATGGATGGGGAACCTTTGGACCCTAATTGGGGGGTGTCTTTTCCCTACATGGCAATTAAAAATGATTTGTTGTATCAGGTGGTGAAACATGGGGAGGATAAACTGGAACAGCTAGTGGTTCCCAAACCCTTCCGCCGGATAGTGCTAGATCCGGCTCATGGTTATGTAATGGGTGGATATCTGGGTATGGAGAAAAACAAGGAGAGAATAACCCAGAGATTCTTCTGGCCTGGGTTTTATGCAGACATCAAATAATACTGTGAATCATGCTTTGAGTGTCAAATAACGGCCCCGTCACCCCATTTTTGTAGCCCCCTTGTCCCACTGCCCATAATTGAAGTGCCATTTGAGCAAATTGGCATGGATCTCATGGGACCAGTAGTAAAATCTGCCTGGGGACACCAGCACATCCTGGTGATCCTGGACTATGCGACCCGCTATCCTGAGGCCATACCCTTGCAGAATACCTGTGCTAAGACTATCGCCAAGGAACTAGTCCAGGTGTTTATTCGGGTGGGGATCCATAAAGAAATCTTGACAGATCAGGGTACTCCATTCATGTCCAGAGTGACCAGAGAATTGTGCAAGTTGTACAAAATCTCCTATCTCCGTACCTCTGTTTACCACCCCCAAACTGACCGTCTGCTGGAAAGATTTAACAAGACCCTCAAGAGTATGCTAAAAAAGGTGGTGGATAAAGATGGGCGAAATTGGGATTTTTTGCTGCCGTACCTCATGTTTGCCATACGAGAGGTTCTGCAGGCGTCTACGGGGTATTCCCCCTGCTAGATGTTGCAAAAGAGACATGAGAAGGAGAGGCCACCCCATATAAATATTTTGCTGTCGTACCTCATTTTTGCCATACGAGAGGTTCTGCAAGCGTCTACGGGGTATTCCCCCTGCTAGATGTTGCAAAAGTCATAGAACACATCTCCTTGATGCAGGATCGATTTGCAGCTGTCCTGCCCACGGTACAAGAGCATATGCAGGAAGCCCAGAGAAGAGTTTACAATCGGGGTGCAAAACCCGAACTTTCAACCCCGGAGACAGAGTGCTGGTGCTAGTCCCCACAGTCGAAAGTAAATTCCTGGCAAAATGGCAGGGTCGCTTTGAGATTAGGGAAAGAGTAGGGGAAGTAAACTACAAAGTTTACCAGCCTGGGAAAAGGAAACCGGAGCAGATTTACCATGTTAATCTCCTAAAACTGTGGAAGGACAGGGAGAGTTTATTGGAAGTGCCCACTTCCCAAAAGGACAGGTTACCCCTGACGTCCCCATAACCAAGTCCTTGACACTGATGCAACAAAATGACATTAAGGAATTTGTCAGTAAAAATAGAGACTTTTTCTCTTCCCTACCTGGACTGACCACTGTACTACAACATGACATAATCACGGAACCAGGGGTCCGTGTAAATGTAAAACCCTACCGAATACCTGAGGCTAGACGAGAGGCAATGGTGACAGAAATAAAAACCATGTTGGAGTTAGACATGATAGAGGAGTCCCACAGCGCCTGGTCGAGCCTTACAGTACTGGTCCCAAAGCCCGATGGCACTAACCGGTTCTGTAACGATTTCAGGAAGCTGAATGAAGTGTCTAAGTTTGACACATATCCAATGCCGCGGGTTGACGAACTTGTGGAGAGGTTGGGAGGTGCCTGGTACATAACAACCCTAGACCTAACTAAGGGATACTGGCAGACCCCCTAACGGAGTCAGCAAAGGAAAAAATGGCCCTCTCTACCCCCGAGGGGTCCTTCCAATGCAAACTAATGCCGTTTGGTCTGCATGGGGCCCCTGCATCCTTTCAGAGGATGATGAACAAGACTTTGAGGCCTCATCGGCCCTATGCAGCGGCCTATCTGGATATTATCATCCACAGACCAGATTGGGAATCACATCTGCCCCGGGTGCAGGCAGTGGTAGATTCACTGAGGGTAGCAGGATGAACAGCCAACCTGAAAAAGTGTGCCATAGGTCTAGAGGAGGCCAAATACCTTGGGTATGTTATTGGTTGAGGTCTGATTAAGCCCAAGACCAATAAGATCGAGGCTATAATGAGGACCACGTACCTGATAGTTGAGCCTGTCTCTTGTAGAAGGAGACCTCTCATACAGCCCTGGCTCAGAGCCCACTGGAGTGGGGACAGTGGTCTCGTGAGCACAGCGAGATAGGAGTGCCTCTTGTCAGCAGCTGTAGACCGGATGCTGGAAGCAGAGCCTGGAACACTGGATAGCAGATGGGCTGGAATAGGAACAACAGCAGACGATCAGCAATCACAGTAGCTGGATGCAGGCAGACTGGAACACTGGACAGCGGACAGCTGGAACAGCAGCAGCAGATCAGCAATCACAGTAGCTGGATACAGGCAGGTAGAAGAGCCATGAGACAAGCTGGGTCGGGCACGGATCAGCAAGCAGGCAGAATCAGCAGACAAGGGATGGTCGGAGAACAGGCCGGGTTGAGTAACAGGTATCAGGCTGGCAGAAGAAGCGACGTCAAACAAGCCGGGTCAGGATTGGAGAAGGTAGAATGGTCTAGGCAAGCTGGGTCAAGCAGGTAGCTGATCAGGTAGCAGATAACGGATAGCAGGTATCAGGAACGGACTATCTGCAGATCAAACAGCACTTCAGCCAAAGTCTGACTTCCTTTTAAAGGCCCATGTGATGTGCTGACAAAGATGCTGGGTCTTAGAGCCCTCCTGCTCTGACAGATTCTGGATCCTAGAGTCCTTCTGCTCTTGGTGTCCTGACAACATCCCTGCGCATGCGTACATGTGCGCTCTTCCGAACGGTCGTGGGAACCTTCGTTTGAATCCAAGCGCGCATGCGCACAAGCATGCACGATCGCAATGCTCGTCTGGATCCCTGACAGAGGCCATTCAAAAGTAGCCCCAACCGGTGAACAAGAAACAGGTCCGGGCCTTCCTGGGAAATACTGGGTATTACCTATATTTCATCCCCGACTTTGCCACCATTTCTGTCCCTCTGACCGATCTGACAAAGGGTAAAGCGCCGGGAATGGTTAAGTGGAATCCCAAAGCTGAGAAGGCCTTCCAGAAGTTGAAGCAAGCCCTTTGTGTACAGCCGGTGCTCGTGACCTCAGACCACAAACAACGCCCCCTAGGTGGGACTAGGTGCTGTTCTGTCCCAGATCAGAGACGGTGAGGAGCACCCGGTCGTCTACTTAAGCAGGAAGCTTAATAGACATGAAAATAATTATGCCATTGTAGAGGAGTGCCTGGCTATCAAGTGGGCTTTAGAGGCCCTAAAATACTACCTGCTGGGAAGGTCATTCAGGCAAGTCACTGACCATGCCCCCCTTAAGTGGATGTGTAACAACCGGGAGAAAAATAGGTGGTTCCTGGCCCTACAGCCATTTAAGTTCTCTGTGGAACACTGGGCTGGAAGGCTCCAAAATAACGCGGATGGTCTTTCCCGGGCCCACTGCATGGTCGGGACAGCTGCTCCGCCCGAGGGGGAGGGGATATGTGACGTTATGCAAGGCACCACAATGGACGGGCGATACTTGTCGCCTCGCATGCGGTCATTTTGAGATGACTAGAGGAAGTCTGACCCGGGTTTTTCAGGCCATCATGGCAGAGCTGGTTCTGGCTCGGTCTTTCTGGTCCACTCAAACCCCTCTCCACCTGCATTCAATGACCAGGAAGAGAACAGAGGAGAGCTCTATCCTGGATCTCAGAGGGAGAAAGTTCTGTGTGCTATTTTATATGTTTTGTGGGTGTCGGGTACAGCCCCACACTGTGTAGAGAGGAACCTGTTTGTTTAGATAAGTGCCAGACGGCGAGGTTTTGATTTCTGTTTTTGTTTGTGTAAATTAACTGTAAATTAACTGAGGAGGGGACTGGGGGCAGAATTTTAACTTGCAGCTCCTGGTAACTGCCTCCCATACCAAAGGCTATTAGACGTCCCCCCATTTTGTAGGGCGAGAACTCCTTTTGGCCTATGAGGAGGAGTATGCCTACCAAGACTGAGCTCTATGCATCTTCTGCTGGTGAAGATGCCTTTTGCCCCAGGACACCCTTGATGTGACACTGACCCTTGAAGGGCAGGTTGGGGGCTTTATTGGCCCACAATATGTTTGCTTGCTAGTGTCCAATCCTCCTGTAGGTGACAGTATAACTCAACAGCCTCTGAATTCCTATGTCCTCAATAAACAAGAAAGAGGTGTACTTAATTGGCCCTAAAAGTTTGGCTTTTCATGGATTTTTTTTCATATGCTAGATTCAATGCTAAAGCATAACATATGGATATTCCAGCACTGAATACTGCACCTTCAAAAATGTGTTGAAGGACTTCTTTTCTTTCCCCACCATGCCTTGACCCTGTTACGCCTGTTTTAAAAGTGAATTTTTTTATGTAGCTATGATATAAGGTGGTTCCAGCAATGAATTTCCTTGAATAACGTTACTAATGACCATAGGATTCAAGCAGTACAAGTCCCTGCTATCGTAAGCTTATAAATTCATTTCCATTTAATAAATCAATGTAAAGTGAGGGTGTTCCTCAATAAACTGTAAATGTGTTGATTTGGCACCAATGCATTCAAATTCCTTTTGACTTAAATGTGAGGTTCTTTGTGATCAGGCCAAGTTGGCACTCTCAGTTCATCAAGTAAATCCCTAGATGGATTTAATGCAATCTCACAAGTCTTGCTGTCTACTAAAAAAACAGGTAGAGAAAAAAGCTATGAACTGATACAATATGTTAAATAACTAGCGCGAATCTTAAAAAAAAAAAAAAACTTGGGGGAGAAAAAATAAAATGTTTGGAACGAAATAAAGTTTTATTAAATGTGTATTCTAAGGACACAACCAGAATGAAAAGAAAGGGATACAGTTTGTTCCAGCGGCTATAATCTTTTATACATGTTTTGTGGTTTTTATTAGGATGTCCAACTCTTAGAAATAAATCACAAGGCTTCATTTCATTCCATTCTTTTTACAAGATTTTTTAGTCACTGCTGGGAAGATAAAATATCAGTTGTGTTCTGAAGAGTACATAGTTTCTCAACACAGGTGGCCTTTCATTTTCCTCTCCCACTTCCGTATCCTCTCCATTAGAATTACCAGAGGCATCTTACAGTCATCTGAAACTTACATGCCTATTAACACTTAAACCACAAAATCCTGGTTACAGGTCTTCCATCACTGCTTCCTGTATGGTTCTCAGCTTCATATCCAATCTAATTTAGATATTGTAAAGATACAAAAAGATACTTGAAGTTCCAAGACAGGTCAAAAAAGAATTTTTTATTTTTATTTTTTACGAGTGAAGTGCAATAATGTTCGCTTACCTAATGGATTGTTAGTGGTCTATAAAAGCAATGATCTACAGCAACTCTATTGTTCCTTTTGAACCTCTCTTAAGGCAGCATATGCTTGAAGAAGGCCTAACAGATGTCTTATTCATCATAATTGCTAGATGCTACGTAATACAAAGTAATATGACATCAAATCAGATCAGAATTAGGCAATAACTACCTTTAATATGTGTATTAAACCTCTTTAGAAGATCAATAGCTGTCCAGATACTAAAAAATTAGTGTCTGTCTACCTGCGCCAAGCTATCTATTGGTCATTGTGGATACTTGAATATTGCTTGGCTAATGCTTTTCCCATCTGAGGTAAATCATATGCATACAATGCATTGTAAAAGTATTCACATTTCACAAGTATTTTTCCTGTTTTACTGGCATTACAACCCATAATTATTTTTTTTTTGTTTTGTATGATGTGATGTATACAACATGATTATGACTTTGCAACGCTATATATATATATATATATATATATATATATGTATAGCATCAAGTCAATTAAACCCCTGGATCTGGTCAGTTAAGTAGCAGAGGGGAGTTTTAATCAGTTTCAGCTGCTTTGGTGTTAGTGAAATCAATAACAGGTGCACTAGATGGGCAACAATAAGACAACCTCCAAAACAGGAAAGGCTTTACAGGTGGAGGTCACTGACATTTTTTTGCCCTATTCATCTTTTCTGACTGTTTTTCACTAGTTTTGCATTTGACTAAATGTAGTTGGCAGTGTCACTACTGGTAGCATGAGGCGATACCTGAACCCTATATAGGTTGCACAGGCATTCCAACTCTTCCAGGATGGCACATCAAGAGATGCCACTGCCAGAAGGTTTGCCGTGTCTCCCAGCACAGCCTCAAGAGCATGGAGGAGATTCCAGGAGACAGGCAGTTACTGTAGGTGAGCTGGATAGGGCTGTAGAAGGTCCTTAACCTATCAGCAGAACAGGTATCTGCTCCTTTTGTGCAAGGAGGAATAGGATGAGCACAGCCAGAGTCCTACAAAATGACCTCCAGCAGGCCACTGGTATGAATGTCTCTGACCAATCAGAAAAAGACTTCATGAGGGTGGCCTGAGGGCCCAACGTCCTCTAGTGAGCCCTGTGCTCACTGCCCAGCGCCGTGGAGCTCGATTGGCATTTGCCATTGAACACCGGAATTGGCATATCCGCCACTGGTGCCCTGTGCTTTTCACAGCACATGTGACAGATGTGAAAGGGTCTGGAGAAGCCGCGGAGAATGTTATGCTGCCTGTAACATCGTTCAGCATGACCAGTTTGGTGGTGGGTCAGTGATGGCCTGGGGAGACATATCCATGGAGGGATGCACAGACCTCTACAGGCTAGACAATGGCACTCTGACTGCCATTAGGTATCTGGATGAAATCCTTGGACCCACTGTCAAATCCTATGCTGGTCCAGTGGGTCCTGAGTTCTTCCTGGTGCACGACAATGCCCAGCCTCATGTAGCGAGAGTATGCAGCCAGTTCCTGGAGGATGAAGGAATTTATACCATTGAATGGTCCCCATGCTAACCTGACTTAAATCCAATAGAACACCTCTGGGACATTATGTTTCAGTCCATCCAACGGTGCCAGGTTGCACCTCAGTCTGTTCAGGAGCTCAGTGATGCTCTGGTCTAGATCTGTGAGGAAATACCCCAGGACACCATCTGTCATCTCATTAGGAGCATGCCCGACATTATCAGACATGCACACGGGGGCCATACAAACTACTAAGTACCATTTTGAGTTGCTGCAACGGAATTTCAGCAAAATGGACTAGCCTGCTGCATCATTTTTTACTTTGATTTTCAGGGTGTCTCTGAATTCAGTCCTATGTAGATTGATAATTTTAATCTCCATCAAACAATGTGGCATCCCTTCATTTCTCACACATTACCCAGTCCATATCAGTATAGATATCCAGCATGATATTTTTCCCCATTGTCATCTGATGAGTTTTCAAAGCGTTCCTTTAATTTTTTTGAGCACACACCTTAAACATCCATTCTACTGCCCACTAAATATGTACACCAATAATGTTGATTAATATCAATTTATATGCACAATGCTTGGTGCAGTCTAGCAGTGGTTCTCAACCTCCGTCCTCAAGTACCCCCAACAGGCCATGTTTTAGAGCCGGTTCATACTGAGGCGACTTGTCAGGCGACTCAAGTCGCCTGACCAGTCGTCCCCATGCAGTGCAATGGAACAGTTCTAATAGGAGCGACTCAGGTCGCTCCGACTTAGAAAAAGGTTCCTGCACTATTTTTGGGGCGACCTCAGCGCGACTTGCATTGACTTCTATGTAAAGAAGTCTCCTTGCAAGCCGCGCTGAGGTCGCCTCGAGCGGGGCGACTTGCTTTGCCCTGCAAGTCGTGCCGCTCCAGAGTGAACCGGCTCTAAAGGTTTTTCTTTATCATGCACAGGTGCTTTAAATCAGAGTCAATGGCTTGGTATTTTGGACAGCTATTTTATCTAAGAGAAATTCCCAAAACATGGCCTGTTGGGGGTACTTGAGGACTGAGATTGAAAACCACTGCAGTTGAGCACCTTTAAAATGTGAGTGCAGTTGTATAAGTGGGGAAGAAGGCATAAACTTGCTTAAATGAGTGGGAGGTGAAGATTGGAGAGTGCCTTTATAGACGCAGTGTGATTATGTTCTGAAGGAGGCTGCTCTTTGGAGTTCTCTTAAAGGGGAAAGTACCATCGAGGAGAATATATTTTTGGTTATTAATTACATCACAGAGACTGAATATTATTGGTAGTGATATTAAGATTGTTATTCATCAATATTATTGGTGTATATATATATATATATATATATATATATATACACACACACACTCATCGGTCGCTTTATTAGGCACACCTGTTCAATTGCTTAGTAACCCAAATTGCTAATCAGCCAATCACATGGTAGCAGCTCAATGCATTTAGGCCAAGGCTCAACAATTCCCAGGCGCCAGGTCGCAATTGCGACTAGAAATGGTGTCCTGGCGCCTGGGTTTTTCTCAGTCTCTCTGGCCTGCATATGGGAGGTTGCATTGGGCTTGACTGGTTCTTTCACAGGATGAACTGAGCTGGCAGCTGCATTCACAGTGAGCCGCTGAACTCACACACCACCGGCTGCTTGGTGCCACAGTAAGCCCACCTTGGCGCTGATCTCGGAGGGACCCGGGATCCGTACCTTGGTCAGGATTCTGCTCAGCCCGGCTCCTCGCTGTGACAGTGTGCCCGCATTGCCGTTGGTTGCAGGGCAGAGCAAGGATCCAGACTCTGGTTGGGGATTCAGCCTAGCCTGGCTGAATCCCCACCTCATGCCACCTAGCAGTGCCTATTAGGGCAGCCTATCAGTGCCAACTCATGCCACCTAACAGTGCCACCTCATCATGCCACCTATCAGTGTCTCTCCTCAGGACCACCTCATCATACCACCTAACAGTGCCGCCTCATCAGTGCAGTCTATCAGTGTCCATCAGGGTCTCAAAAAACAAAACATTTCTTATAGGAGCCTATCAGTGCCACCTCAGCCGTGCAGTCTATCAATGTCCATCAGTGCCACTTCATCAGTACAGCCTATCAGTGCAGTCTATCAGTGTCCATCAGGGTCTCAAAAAACATTTCTTATAGGAGCTATCAGTGCCACCTCATCAGTGCAGTCTATCAGTGTCACCTCACCAGTGCAGTCTCAGTGTCCATCAGTGCAACCTATCGGTGTCCATCAGTGCCACCTCATCGGTGCAGTCTCAGTGTCCATCAGTGCCACCTCATCAGTGCAGTCCATCAGTGTCCAAAAAAAAAAAGCTACATTTTTTTTATAGGTACAGTGTTGCATGACCACATAATTGTCATTCAAAGTGTGACAGCGCTGAAAGCTGAAAATTGTCCTGGGCAGGAAGGGGGTGAGAGTGCTCGGTATTGAAGTGGTTAACATAAAAATAAACAAAAAAAAACCCTTTAGCTCTGTTGCTTACCTGCAGCAGAGCTAAAGTTTTTTTTTTTCTTCTTCACATACTGGCACTTCCTGTGTAAACTTGTGTCGAGCATCTGTAAAGATACACATCAGGGCTACATGAGAGAAGGGGTTTTGTCGATGAAATAATGTTCTGTTAGTTAAAAAGAAACTGGCTCCTAACTTTTTTTTAGCTGGCTCCTATATTCCAGTAACCCAAATTGCTAATCAGCCAATCACATGGTAGCAGCTCAATGCATTTAGGCCAGGGCTCAACAATTCCCAGGCGCCAGGTCGCAATTGCGACTAGAAATGGTGTCCTGGCGCCTGGGTTTTTCTCAGTCTCTCTGGCCTGCATATGGGAGGTTGCATTGGGCTTGACTGGTTCTTTCACAGGATGAACTGAGCTGGCAGCTGCATTCACAGTGAGCCGCTGAACTCACACACCACTGGCTGCTTGGTGCCACAGTAAGCCCACCTTGGCGCTGATCTCGGAGGGACCCGGGATCCGTACCTTGGTCGGGATTCTGCTCAGCCCGGCTCCTCGCTGTGACAGTGTGCCCGCGTTGCCGCTGGTTGCAGGGCAGAGCAAGGATCCAGACTCTGGTTGGGGATTCAGCCTAGCCTGGCTGCTCGGTGTGAGCCCTCACTGTGGTGCCGCTGATCACAGGGGAAAGGAGCCGGGATCTGGACCTGGCTGGAGATTCAGCCTGCTTGCTGCCATACTTGAAGAGACCCAGTCAGGACCCCGGGGAGCGAGAGTCAGCTTGGATGAAGGGATCCAGCTGCACAAGGTGAGGGACAGAGAGGATGGTGGTGGAGAGACCATGGGGGGAGTGGAATGCTGCGGTGGTTCCTGAACAATGCCAACTAGGTGAGCCGCCTATCAGTGCCGCCTCATCACACCACTTATCAGTGCCCATTAGGGCAGCCTATTAGTGTCACCTCATCATGCCACCTATCAGTGCCCATTAGCGCAGCCTATCAGTGCCACCTATCAGTGCCCATTAGGGCAGCCTATCAGTGCCACCTCATGCCACCTAGCAGTGCCTATTAGGGCAGCCTATCAGTGCCAACTCATGCCACCTAACAGTGCCCATTAGGGCACCCTATCAGTGCCACCTCATCATGCCACCTATCAGTGTCTCTCCTCAGGACCACCTCATCATACCACCTAACAGTGCCGCCTCATCAGTGCAGTCTATCAGTGTCCATCAGGGTCTCAAAAAACAAAACATTTCTTATAGGAGCCTATCAGTGCCACCTCATCCGTGCAGTCTATCAATGTCCATCAGTGCCACTTCATCAGTACAGCCTATCAGTGCAGTCTATCAGTGTCCATCAGGGTCTCAAAAAACATTTCTTATAGGAGCTATCAGTGCCACCTCATCAGTGCAGTCTATCAATGTCCATCAGGGCCACCTCATCAGTGCAGTCTATCAGTGTCACCTCACCAGTGCAGTCTCAGTGTCCATCAGTGCAACCTATCGGTGTCCATCAGTGCCACCTCATCGGTGCAGTCTCAGTGTCCATCAGTGCCACCTCATCAGTGCAGTCCATCAGTGTCCAAAAAAAAAAAAAAGCTACATTTTTTTTATAGGTACAATGTTGCATGACCGCATAATTGTCATTCAAAGTGTGACAGCGCTGAAAGCTGAAAATTGTCCTGGGCAGGAAGGGGGTGAGAGTGCTCGGTATTGAAGTGGTTAACATAAAAATAAACAAAAAAAAAAACCCCCTTTAGCTCTGTTGCTTACCTGCAGCAGAGCTAAAGTTTTTTTTTTTCTTCTTCACATACTGGCACCTCCTGTGTAAACTTGTGTCGTGCATCTGTAAAGATACACATCAGGGCTACATAAGAGAAGGGGTTTTGTCGATGAAATAATGTTTTGTTAGTTAACACAAAAAACTGGCTCCTAACTTTTTTTAGCTGGCTCCTATATTCAAAGCAAATTTGTCAAGCCCTGATTTAGGCATCTAGATGTGGGAAGACAACTTGCTGAAGTTCAAACCGAGCATCAGAAGAGAGAAGAAATGGTATTTAAGTGACTTTGAATGTTGCATGGCTGTTGGTGCCAGATGAGCTGATCTGAGTTATTTAAAAACTGCTGATCTACTGGGATTTTCACATACACTCATCTGTAAGGTTTGCAGAGATTAGTCTGAAAAAGAGAAAATATCCAGTGAGTGAGAAGTTGTGTGGACAAAAATGTCTTGTTGATGTCAGAGGAGAATGGACAGACTGTTTCGAGATGATAGAAACAGCAACTCAAATAACCACTCGTTACAACCAAGGTATGCAAGAATACCATGTCTGAACGCACAACATATTGAACCTTGAAGTAGATGGGCTACATCAGAAGACCACATCGGGTGCCACTCCTAACAGCTAAAAACAGGAAACTGAGGCTGCAATTTACACAGGCTCACCAAAATTGGACAATAGAAGTTTGGAAAAAATGTTGCCTGGTCTGATGAGTCTCGATTTCAGCTGCAACATTCAGATGGTAGGGTCAGAATTTGGTGTAAACAACATGAAAACATGAGTCCACCCTGCCTTATATCAACGGTTCAGGCAGGTGGTGGTGGTGTAATGGTGTGGGAGATATTTTCTTGGCACCCTTTGGGCCCCTTAGTACAAATTGAGCATTGTTTAAATGCCACTGCCTACCTGAGTATTGTTGTTGGCCATGCCCATCTCTTTGACTACAGTGTACCCTACTTCTGATGGGCTACTTCCAGCAGGAAAATGCACCATGTCACAAAGCTCAAATCCTCTCAAACTGGTTTCTTGAACATGACAATGAGCTCACTGTACTTCAATGGCCTCCACGGTCACCAGATAGAGCACCTTTGGGATGTGGTGGAGCGGGAGATTCGCATCAAGGATGTGCAGCATACAAATCTGCAGGAACTGCATCATGCCATCATGTCAATATGAACCAAAATCTCTGATAAATGTTTCCAACGCCTTGTTGAATCTATGCCATGAAGAATTAAGGCAGTTCTGAAGGCAAAAGGGGGTGCAACCCAGTACTAGCAAGGATTACCTAATAAAGTGGTTGGTGAGTATATATATATATATATATATATATATATATATATATATATACACACATACATACACACACACACACACCATCTCACAAAAGTGAGTACATCACTCACATTTTTGTAAATATTTTATTATCTTTTCATGTGACAACACTGAAGAAATAACACTTTGTTACAATGTAAGGTAGTGAGTGTACAGCTTGTAGAACAGTGTAAATTTGCTGTCCCCTCAAATTAACTC
>BLSH010430924.1:1896420-1906784 GCA_018402905.1 Glandirana rugosa
AAAAGACGGTCTTTTGACGAGAATTTTTGTGTTCTGTTTTCCCAAAAAAAGGACAGAGATTTGCACCTCGAATTTTATGTGGAGGGAGGGGAGGAGCAGGAGAGTGCCTTTTCATCCTACACTACATGGCTGTGTGCTTCTATTGATGCACACAGTGTAGGGAGGCATAACTCAAGTCCCTGCATGCAAGGGTGACTCCATTGGAGAGAAGGAAGCCACCCTGAAACAGGAACCCTGAGGCAGCAACAGTCAAATCACCAGCTTTAAGGGTCGATGCACACTGGCTTAAAAAAACACTGCTTCTAGAAGAGTTCAGAATTTTGCTGCTTAGAACCAGCTAATGGTACCCTATGTGTCCATGCATATTAGGACGTTTAGAGGCATATTTTAAGCTCCACGTTTAGAGACAGGAAAAAAACCCTTTTGTCTTGTGTTTTTAAGAGCAGTTTTCTGGCAGAAAAAAAATGCTAAATGCTCCTAAACACCTGTACTTTCGTACACAAGCATTTTTTTTTTCTGCCAAAAGAACTGCCATTTTTTTTTTTTTTAAGCCCAGTGTGCATGGACCCTAACTGGGACATGGGCAAGAATTAAAAGATACAGAATCTACATACTCAGTAAGTAGTTAAATCAGCTGCTGAAAATGCTAAAAAAAAGGAAGGTTTATTATCCCTTTAAGATCAATGAGCTTTACAAGGAGCTTCTTTAACAATGCATTTCCTGTGGTTTTTACAATGTTTCTTAACCCCTTCATGACCAAGGTCAGAACAAACCTTAACACCCAAGACCACCCACTTTTACAACTTTGACATGTGTTAGTATAACTGTACAAATCATCGTAACTACTTTGTGTATCTAGGTCTATTATACCTTGTTTTTTCCAGGACATCAGCTTTCATTTGGTAGTTGATGTTAATAGATATCTCCTGGTTTTGTGATATTATGAAAGGAAAACCGTCCCAAAATAAAAAAAATATATATATATATTTTTTTTTTCTTTAAAAGTTAGCTATTTGTATACCAAAGAAACCTGCAAAATAAACTCTCCTACTCCTGACGCTGTGGGTTTTTTGTCATTTTTGTTTTCCAACATAAACACTCTTGCACTGACATTAAATATAGCTCTTACTAGTAGCCCGGGACCACATTCAGAGGCTTCAGGAGGCCAAACAGGAGGAGACCGAGGAACATCCATTCCTCAAATCTCCTTTGCAGTGAATGAATCCAGAAGCAACGATTATTTATTCAATTTTCGGTTTCAGAGATGTCATTCTCTAGCTGATTCAACAATGGAAGCATGTAACCGAGCAGATCTGTGCTCAGATAGATGCTTTGGAGGACATTGCTATCACACTGGGTTTGTTAACACCTTCTAAAAGCAATAAAGTTAAAAAAGAAAAAAAAAAATTGTAATAAAATTTATTAAAAACCTCCCAAAAAGTATATGCAACCCCTGTTGCCCTGCATACACCCACAAATGCAAACACATGCCACGGGTACGCAAGTGTATGTAAACCACAATTGGACCACACATATGGGGTATCACCCCATTAAAGTCAGAGTGAAAGCAATGATTAAAATTGGGGTAAGAAACCCAAAGAACAGGACGTTACTATAAGGACCAAGCAGCTTATACTAACTACTAACTCTTTATGAAAAAATTTTATATATACAGTTGTGCTCATAAGATTACACACCGTGACAGAATTTATGATTTCTTGGTCATTTTTCAGAGAATATGAATAACATAAAAACTTTTCTTTCACTCATGGTTAGTGTTTGGCTGAAGCCATTTATTATCAATCAACTGTGTTTACTCTTTTTAAATCATAATGACAACAGAAACTACCCAAATGACCCTGATCAAAAGTTTACATACCCCAGTTCTTAAATACCGTATGTTGCCCCCTTTAACATCAATGACAGCTTGAAGTCTTTTGTGGTATTTGTGGATGAGGCTCGTTATCTTCTCAGATGGTAAAGCTGCCCATTCCTCTTGACAAAAAGCCCCCAGTTCCTGGAAATTTTTGGACTGTCTTGCATGAACTGTTTGAGATCTCCCCAGAGTGGCTCAATGATATTGAGGTCAGGAGACTGAGATGGCCACTCCAAAACTTTCACTTTATTCTGTTGTAGCCAATGACAGGTTGACTTGGCCTTGTGTTTTGGATCATTGTCATGTTGGAATGTCCAAATATGTCTCATGCACAGCTTCCTGGCTGATGAATGCAAATGTTCCTCTATATTTTTATACATTCATCTTGCAATCAATTTGACCAAATTTCCTGTGCCTTTGTAGCTCACACATCCCCAAAACATCAGCGATCAACCTCCGTGTTTCACAGGCCTTGTTGACTCCTCTCCAAATGTAATGTTTAGGCTACTGTCACACTGTAGCCACAGCAAAACCCCGCTAGTTTTACCGGCGATATGGCTCCGCTATTCAGTTGGGAGCACGGCGCTTTTAACCCCCCACAAAAGGTTACAACGGGGTTAAAAGTGTCGGCATTCCGTGCTTCCGAGGCGGTCTGCAGCCACTTTGGAAGCGCTTGCCATTCATTTCAATAGCAGGGGCGGTAGACGAGCGGTATATACACCGCTCACCTCACCGCCCCAAAGATGCTGTTTGCAGGACTTTTTGTAATGTCCCGCAAGCGCACCGCCTCAGTGTGAAAGCAATCAGGCTTTCACATTGGGGGGGATTTTTGAGGCACTTTTATTTTTAGCTAAATAGCATCTGTAAAGCACCTCAATGTGAAAGTAGCCTTATGGTTGTGGCCAAAAAGCTCAATTTTGGTCTCATCACTCCAAATGACTTTGTGCCAGAAGGTTTGAGGCTTGTCTCTATGCTGTTTGGCATATTGTAAGCGGGATACTTTGTGGCATTTGCGTAGTAATGGCTTTCTTCTGGCAACTCGCCCATGCAGCCCATCTTTCTTCACGTGCCTCCTTATTGTGCATCTTGAAACAGCCATACCACATGTTTTCAGAGAGTCCTGTATTTCACCTGAATTTATTTGTGGGTTTTTCTTTGCGTCCCGAACAATTTTCCTGGCAGTTGTGGCTGAAATTTTAGCTGGTCTACCTGACCGCGTTTGATTTCAACAGAACCTCCTCATTTTCCACTACTTGATTAGAGTTTGAACAATGCTGATTAGCATTCTCAATTCCTTGGATATATTTTTATATCCCTTTACTGTTTTATACAGTTCAATTACCTTTTCCCACAGATCCTTTGACAATTCTTTTGTTTTCCCCATGACTCAGAATCAAGAAACGTCAGTGCAGCACTGAATGAAAGATGCAAGGGTCTGTCAGGAATCTAGAAACTCATTGACCCTTTTATACACACACACACACACTAATTACAAGCAAACAGATCACAGGTGAGATCGGTTACCTTTAATAGCCATTCAAACCCATTTGTGCCAACTGTGTGCATGTTATCAGGCCAAAATCACCAGGGTATGTAAACTTTTGATCAGGGTCATTTGGGTAGTTTCTGTTGTCATTATGATTTAAAAAGAGTAAACACAGTTGACTGATAATAAACGGCTTCAGCCAAACACTAACCATGAGTGAAAGAAATGTTTTTGTGTTATTCATATTCTCTGAAAAATGACCAAGAAATCATAAATTCTGCCAGGGTATGTAAACTTATGAGCACAACTGTAATAAATTCATACAAAAAATGGGCATAACAACCATCCCATAAAAACCTCCACCATGGTTGAATTTAAAAAAAGACGTCTAAAAATCACCGCAGCTGCATTCCACACATACGGACATGTCTATATCGCACCACTGGATACAGTAGGCTCAAACCAATCCATCAGTGCTGCCTAGTAATAGGGTTCAGACACAAGTGTAATAGTACCTATCATTGGCAGAGAGGTGCGAAAGTACAAATGATCCCAGCCTAGGCCTGGCTTTAGCCTACTGTATCCAGTGGTGCGATATGGACAGGCCAATATGTGTGGAGTGTGTGTGTAGCTGTGGTGATTTTTAGAAAATGCTGTCTTTTTTTAAATTCAACTATGGTGAAGGTTTTTGTGGGGTGGTTTTTATGCCCGTTTTTTGTATAAATGTATTATATATACAATTTGTCAACAAAGCTATAGTTAGTATATGCTGCATTGTCCTTATAGTAACATCCTGTTCTTTGGGTTTCTAAGCCCAATTTTAATCTTTGGTGCAATTTGAGCAACAACTACAACAACTTACCAGCTTACTTTTCACTTAGTGAGGTTCTAGCAATCCCCTTTTTTGAGTGCGGTGAAAGCAATGATTCAAGCACCACAGTTCATGGTTAACTCTAAACTGATGAGTAGTAAAGGCTTTTAAAGCGTCATCTATGGGTTCCATTGTTTTTGTGCTATCACTGGTACATGCAATATTAAGTCTCGGCACGTTGGTTATCCAATTACTGCACACAATCCTATATTTTATATTTTATTAAAAATGGGGCATATATTGTGTTTGTGTGCATTAAAATTAAAACTTGCAACTACTAGCTTTTTATTCTACAAGGCATCTGATTTCAGAAAACATATAATGTTCTGGGAGTTTTAAATAAATGTTATGGCCAAAAATTAAGGTTTTTACATGTATGTAAAAAATGAAAAAATTGCTCTACAGCAGAAGTGGGTTACCAAAAATGATCATAAATACATTCATAATGGATCACTCAATGAGTGGTTAATAAGAAATCAAGTTCTAAAATGACAAAACACCTGTCTAAGTAGCCTAAAAATGTGTAAGACAGAAAAAAGTCTACGATCTTGTAAAATGCAAAATGTGTACTTACATCAAAGTGGTAAACATTTAGGCCCCTTTCACACTTGTGCGACCAGATTTTACAGCGATTTTGACACAATTTGGGATCAGTATGACTTTGGTCCCACTTTGTTGCAACTTTGGCTCAATGAAAACATACTACAAAGTCATACAGAAGTAGTACAGAAATCGCATCTATATTATTCAGGTGCAATTTTGCATGAGACTGAGGCTTTAACATTGAAGTCTATGGACCTCAAGTTGCATCAAAGTTGGACCAAAGTAATGCAGGGACTACTTTGAAGTCAGCGCAACTTGAAAGTCGTACAGATATGAATGGTACTCATTGGAAATAATGGGGAACGACTTGTCATGGGACTGCAGTCCCAAATCACAGGACAACTCGCACACGTGTGAAAGGGGTCTTAACTCAAGAAAGCAGTTATAAAAACCATTGCTAACTTATTGTCCACAGTGGCTGCTGTAAAATGAGATACTCCTATTTAAATGAATCCTGTTAAACTGGCTGTAAACTGACAGAAAGTAAGAGCTGCTTTTGTTGCAAAGAACATTTCTTTATTTACTTGCACAGAACATGGTAAAACAAGGACACCATGATTTTGGTTAGACACCTCTTGTTAAATACAAAAATAAAATCTGAACATAAGGCAAAAGTGTAATAGGGCATGAAAGACTTGGCTGATCAAAAAGTGTCTTCATGTGGATACATCACAGAAAAAAAAAAATGCTAAGGAAACATGAAGCAATTTGCCAGAAGATCTGCATGCATATTTTCCTGTCTGGAAGGTCCTCAATAATAAGTGTCATGAAGTGAAAAAATAAAAAAAATGACTTGCTCTCAAATCTATAGTCACTTGTCCTTTAACAGATATGACGGCTGAGCCACAGCACTGTACCTGTCAACACGTAAAGTGTTACAATCTGGCCTTATGCCAGTTCTTTTTTATGTAGGAAGAAGACAAACTTGTAGAAGTGAGGCAGTAGTTCCAAATAGGGAGATGATACTTGGTCCAAAAGAAACTTCCACAGTTCCAAGCAAATTAAAAGGATAGCCCCTACAAGAGACGCTTTAAGGAAAAACCCAAACAAAAACAAGCAGAATTGATTCTAGTGAAAGAGTCAATTGTAGGAAAAAAAGCGCTTTTATAGCAGCAAAACAGTTACGAGACATTAAGACCACCATGTAAGGAGATGACTTCTGCATCTTTGGCAGCTTCTAACGCTAGATCACAAGCTTTGATTTTCACTTGAACAAGCCAGAGAAAGGTAAAGCGAAGAAAGAGCTGCAGGATGGACCGAACAAGCTTGGTGGCAGGAGTAAACATGCTCTCCATGAAATAAAATAAAACGTATAACTAGAGACGAAGTATGAACATACATAAAGACTAAAAAATACCTTAAAAACTCCCCTGTCTCGTGCACATGTAGAAGAGGAAGAGGATGTGGTTGCCTACAGGAACCAATTGCGTTCCATATAACATTCACCTTGTGTTTATCAAAAAATGAAAGGAAACTTTTGACAGAGTTAGAAAACAATAGCATTAAAAATGGAACGCCAAGAAAATAAATTGTA
Source organism: Glandirana rugosa (assembly GCA_018402905.1). NCBI lineage: Eukaryota > Metazoa > Chordata > Amphibia > Anura > Ranidae > Glandirana > Glandirana rugosa. The sequence goes on from BLSH010430924.1 coordinate 1,902,791, forward strand.
TGCATTACATACAATATATGTCCTACTCTACTGTTCTAGTATGTAAAACGTTCAAGAACCTCTGTCATATGCACTGAAAACTGTAAATATATGTCTAGAAAAAAAATGACTATGAATGTTCCACTCCTTGGTTACCTCTGAGTAATATAAGAGACCTTGATTGACTCATTTCACTGGCCTTCCATCCCCCAGAGGACAGACCATTATGAGAAACGAAGATAGATTCTGTCAGGATGCGCAAGTCAGCAAACAAGATAACTCCTCTGAATGAACTTTTGGGCACAAGCGAAAACATATTCCCTTTCATGCTTGTAAGAATTGGGCACTTGCTAATAAATATGTGCATGCACGAACTCGAGTGCACACACAAGCTGTTGCACATTTTCGTGTGTGCCAGCGCTTGCGTGCACCTGTGATAGATGCTGGCGCCAAACAGACTATTTAAACTCAGCCAGTGCTGCTTTGTCTTCAGCCTCCTGTGTATCTGTTATCCTGTGAACCTGCATTCTATTTCCAGTTGCTGACCCGGCTTGTCTTGATCATTCTCTGAACTCTACCTGCATCGATCTTGGCTAGTTTCCTGACCCCACTTCTTTCTGCTCCTTTGGCTCCTGTTCCACTGATCTGTACCAGACCGGCTTGTCTCCTGACCACGTTCCTGTCTGTGCCCTGTACCCGATCCATTCTGTCTGTGTATGATCTGGCCTGCCTAAACTTGTTACCCTGCCTGCTGTTGCCAGCACCAGTTGCCTGCCTACTTGCTGAAGCCATCTGATGACTTCTCCTGCCCAGCGAGGACACCTGCTCTGCTGCTAGCAAGACTTCTAGGCACTCGTGCCACTCCGCACCCCTGTCTACACTATCAGGGGCCCAGAGTTAGAGGTGTAAGAGACGCCTTCCTCATCCTATCAGGCTCTGCTACCGGGTACACGATAGATTCCTTTAATATTTAAAATGCCTTTTTTTTATATTTGGCAAACCATCCACCTTTGCAGAGTATGGTAAGCAATGTTACCATGAGACTGATTTCTCAGTGGCTTGCTGCAGCTGATTCATAGGGCACCACTGATGTCAACATTGGAAGTAATTAAGGGAGCTGCCCTTTTGGCTACACTGCCTGTGCCACACACAATGATATACAGTATGAAACGTCTGTCTATGCAGACACTTTGAAGATATCCTCATGGTAAAATGAAGTTGCCTATGTGTACAGTGTCAAGCAAGAGAAATTGAATTATAGTTTATGGTTAAATAAAATATCCAATGGCATAAAGCCCCTGAGCTTGGCTGTAAACAAGAACTTACTTGACATTTTGGTGTTATGTTTGAACTGTGTGGGTAATTAATTTGAATTCTACTGCTATAGTCCAAAACCAATGCAGTTTTTCATCTACAGCCTGAGTCAGAACAAAACCATGCACAGTTAAAGTGATATTAAAGTGGTTGTCAACTCGTGACAACCACTTTAACCTACAGGTAAGCCTATAATAAGGCTTACCTGTAGGTGCCCTGCATATCACCCAAACCTGCACTGTTCAGGAGATATGCAGTGTAAGAGATGTGCCAACGTCATTTTGCCACATGCGCAGTGCAGAAACGGCTGCCGTGCCGTTTCTTCACTGTGATCGTGCCTTGACTGGCGGCTCCCGCCCGCATGCGCGGGAGTGACGTCACGCGACTCCGTCCAGTCACAGAGCCCGAGATCGCGGCCCCAGAAGGAAGAGGGGCAGAAGATGGATGCTGCCAGCACAGGGGACAGCGCTGGACATCGCAGGCTTCGTTTGCAGTCAAGTGGCACATAATGGGCTACTATGCGATGCATAGTAGCCCATTATGCATCTACTTTGCAGGGGAATGTAGAGGAAGTAAACCCCATCTGGGTTTACTTCCTCTTTAATCACTCAGATTTTTTTTCAATGCTCAGCAGCTGATTTAATCACTTACTGACTGATCAGGCAGCTTTTTTATCTTTTAAGCCTTGTCCATGTTCCAGTGTAAGCTAATACCCTGATAGCCACCCCATGTTTCCTGTTTCAGGGTGGCTCCGTTCTCTGGCAGCATCCTATAGAGCCGCTCTTACATGCAGGGACTAGAATTTTGTCTTCCTACACTGTGTGCATCAACAGAAACACACAGGTGCCTAGGATGGCAAGGTACTCCCTTGCTCCTCACTCCTGCTTCCCCCACTTCTTTTGGAAGCTAACAGACTGACTATCCACTGTTAACTATTCCTGTAAAGGCTGGAAGATCAAGGAAGCAGCATTGAGATAGCAAGAGCTAGCCGTTGTAACCTGCAAGTGCTGAGGTAAAAAGTTTAACAAATAGTTTACTGGGGAATGTTTATTTTATTGTGCTCAGTGTGTTCACCTAAAAAATACTGGGGGTTTAATTATTGCTATCACAAGCAGAACATGTTGCTCTCCTCTGTTTATGTTGCCATTCAAGCGTTGACACGAAATTCTTGGCGCTACCTGCTATCACGGCAACTGCAGGTGGAACATGCATTTAAAAGATAACTTCACCTTTGGGAAAGTTTTTTAGGGTGGAACATGTAACATGTTTCTGCTCCTGCAGCCTCTCTCTGCTCCCCCTTCTAATTGTGACAGTGGGCCTTGGATCTTCTCCCCACACCTGCTGTCACAATTTGAAAAGAAGGTGGCCATGCGGGGCCTCGCTCTGTGAATGAACTACCAGTATCGACAGGCTTTGTGGCTGATGGCTTGTAGTTGTCAGTGAACCACTTCCAGACCGGCTCGCGTACATTTACTGCTGCAGAGTGGCAGCGTACTGCGAATCACTGTTTATAAATGGTGATTCGCGCATGCGCAGCTAGCGGGCGGGAGGGCGCCGTCGCACTCTCGTGCCTGCCACACGCTCCCTGCCGGCGACCCGCGATCGCCTGGTACAGTAGAAAAGCAGGGAACCGCCAATGTAAACACAGTGGTTCCCCGCTCTGTCAGGCGGCATGACAGTGATCTACTGATCCCTGTCACCGGGATCAGTTAGATCTGTCATGCCCATGCCAGCCCAGCCCCCACACAGTTAGAACACGCCAAGGGAACACAGTTAACCCCTTGATTGCCCCCCCCCCCCCCCTGTCAGGTTAATCCCTTCCTTGCCAGTGACATTTATACAGTAATCAATCAGTGACTATTTTTAGCTCTGATCGCTGTATAATTGTCAATGGTCCCAAAAAAGTGTCAAAAATGTTTGATCTGTCCACCACAATTTCGCAGTCCCGATAAAAACCACAGATCGCCGCCATTACTAGTTAAAAAAAAAAAAATAGTAAAAAAAAGCCATAAATTAATTCTCATGGTTTGTAAACGCAGCAACTTTTGCGCAAACCAATCAATATACGCCTATTGCGATTTTAATCAAAAATACATAGAAGAATATTTATTGGCCTGATGAATAAATTTTTTTTTTTTATATTTTTTTGGACATGGATTATAGCAAAAAGTAGAAAATATTGTTTTTTTTTCAAAATTGCCACTCTTTTTTTGCTTATAGCACGAAAAATAAAAACCGTAGAGGTGATCAAATACCACCAAAAGAAAGCTCTATTTGTGGGGAAAAAAAAGGACATGAATTTTGTTTGGGTACAATGTTGCACAACCGCGCAATTGTCAGTTAAAGTGATGCAGTGCCGAATCGAAAAAAGTGTTCTGGTCAGGAAGGGGGTAATTCCTTCCGGGGCTGAAGTGGTTAATTACCAGGGCACTGTTAAGCATTCTAGTAGATCATTGATTCTTCATGTCATTCAATAATTACCTGCCCATACAAGGTACGAGCAGACAGCTACACAGACAGCCTGCAGGAACCTGAGATCTGGTAGGTGCAATGTTTTAAAGGCTCCTAATAAAGAAATATTAAATGCACATTTTTTTTTTAACCACTTGCCGACGGCTGATCGGCATTTGACGGCGACAAAGTGGCGCTGTAACGCGAATCGCCGTCATACGACGGCGGCCGCGAACTCGCGCCGTGTGCG
>BLSH010430931.1:7170-17228 GCA_018402905.1 Glandirana rugosa
ATATGAGCACATATTCAGCTGGACACATATTCGGCTGGGGGGGATGAAAACGGGTTTTTTATACCCTTTTGCGTTTTCCCATATTTTTTGGGCAAAAGTAGGGGGGGTCGGCTTATACACAGGTCGACTTATACACGAGTATATACGGTACTCGTTTTTACTGACCCTTCTTTCACAACCTCAGTGGTCTATTTTTCTCTTTATTTATATTTTGTGCCATCATACTCTGGGGCTCACCCCCTATAGAGTACCACCAACATAGGAATTAACTACCCCTACCACACAGAAGGAGAGCAGCGCCACTCCCACCTAATTTTTTCCATATTAGTACAACTACACTTTTGTGCAGTTCGGTGGAGGCAGCAGCTCTCAGAATAATAGTTTATACGTGTGTGTGTATATATATATATATATATATATATATATATATCCGTTTGCGCGGAACATTTTCACTTTTCTCTTCAATCCGAAGTTAAAGTCTCCGGCTACTACCACCATATCATTTTTGAACTCTATCAATTTTTTCAGGACATTGGACAGAAAGCCAGCCGGGTTTTTATTGGGACAGTACACATTTACCAAGGTGCAATCTCTATTATTTAGCCTGCCCTTCAGGAACATGTACCTCCCTTCTGGGTCTACCTTCCTTTCCCTTAATACAAACTGCACCTTCTTAGAGAACCCAATAGCCACCCCTTTGAATACTTTTGACTGGGAGTCTCCATAATACCATATTGGGTAGTTTTGAGAATATATTCTTGTATTGGTTCTTTATCTAGTTCTTGTAATATTTTATGTCTTTTTGCGGGGCTCCCTAGCCCTCGCACATTATAAGTCAAAATATTAACCATTGGACCTTAACTCTTCTACTCCATCCCCGTCTCCCCCCCCACAAAAAAAGGGGGGGTGGGGGCGCGTCGACAGCAGAGGTCAAAGCATTCAAAGTCCGCACTACCCTTTCTACCCATATTCCCCCATGGAAGACCTGGTCCCCCCCTTCCTATCCCTGTAGGGGCCTATAGGTCTGCCCATGACCATTCCACCTAGGGAGGGGACAGATATGTCCCCTTAATCCTCGGTCACCCCAGGGGTTGAGCTCCTACACCGGACCCAGCCGGGGTTCTCCTTCCTCCTTGGAGACCCTCACTCCATCCGATCCTGGACATCCGACAGGAACCCACTCTGATCTATCCCATTCTCTTGTCCCCTCCTCGATCCCCCAACCTCCCCAACCCCCTTGAACCCCCTAATTCTTCTTCTAATTGTTATTGCCCTCTACGGAATTAGTTTTCAGGTCTGGTCTTCCATCATATTCATTCTCTCTTCCTCTTCATTCCATCCTGGCATGTCCGGTTTAATTATATCCAGTTTCTTACAAAATCCTTCTGTCTCCTCTGGGAACCTCAGTTTAGCGGATCTACCTTCTTTTTTTCCTATTAAGCATGCCGGGAACCCCCATGAGTATTGGATCCCCTGTATTCTCATTTGATCCAGTAACGGTTTGAGTACCTTTCTCCTAACACGTGTTTCCCTGGCCAAATCCACAAACACTTTAATTTCCACTTCTTCGTACCTTATTGGGTTTCCTGTTTTCATTTTCTGTCATATCTCCTCTTTAACTCTATAATTATGGAGGCAAACTATTACATCTCTAGGTATATCCTTCCCTAGATTGATGGGTTTCCGCACCCTATGCACTCTCTCAATCGTTATCCTCTCTGTAGCTGACTTCCCAAGCATGGGGCCGAACATTTTGTCAATGATGTTTTGTAGATCTTCTGCTTGTGGAGACTCTGGTATACCACGTACTCTCAGATTTTTCCTTCTGCTACGATTCTCCTGATCTTCCAATCTATATTGAATATACCGCTGCTCTCTTTGGACCCTGTTCATTTGTTCTTTTAGGTTCCGGATCTCTCTTACTTGACTATCTAATTTGTCTTCCGTTTCTTCTACCCTCTTTAGAATTTGACTCAGGTCCTCTCGTATACTGGTCATGTCTCCTTTAAGAGACTGTTCCAGTCTCATGAACATTTCCGCCAGCTCTGATTTTGTTAACATCTGTGCCCCTGATTGCTGTTCCTCCTCAATTATGTTAAGTTGTTCACTTTTCCCTTGACCTCTTAAATCTGTTCCCAGTGATTGTCTATTTTGTGGCCCTTTGTTAACACTATCCTTTTGTTTACTCTTAGCACCGGGTTGTTTACCCGGGCTAAGTTGCTCATTCTCTTGTACCATAAATTTCTTAATAGTGTTAGGGCTTGAGCTCACCTTGGGTGGATTCACTCCCCCTCCTTTTACCACTTTGCCCATGTTGATTACCCTTCTCCCACAGAGATGAATAAAAATGGATATCTCCCCAATATAATTGAGTGGGATTTGTATTCAGGAAAAGCTCACCAGACCAACTTTTGAAATTTTCCTATAACGGGCACTTTTGAAACCAACGTGGTCCCTGGTGGAGCTCACTGAGCCCCCTTCTGTTCCAGGGCCCCCTCCTTTATTTTCCTTCTTTCCCTTGTTCTTATTATGCTGTATACCGTTTGTATTTATATATGTTATATGTAAAAGCCCAGCCTGAGTTTAGTCTGGAGGGACCCTTCCGCCTCGGACCTCCTCCAGCTTCTGGCCGGGGTCTCCTTGTCTCAGTTGAAGGCTCCTATCTCTTACTTCCCGGGATCCATCTACCAGTCCAAGTGGAGCACTTCGGGTAGGTGGGCGGGCGGGGCGAGAGTCCACCTATCTTTGTGGGGCCGCAATACCTCCCGGTCCCCTTCCCCCCTCTTACCGCTTTCTTCCAACTGCTCCCTTACCGTCCTCTTACCCCTCTTGGGCTGCGACTAGCCGCTGGTCTGCTACCTGGATATCCGGGATTGTAGAGTGCGCGGCTTTTCTCCGGTCCCCCTTCAGGCTCCTCTCTCCTGGTTCCGTCCCCTCTCTTGACCGCCCAGCTTCCGGGCGGCCTCCGTGCTGTCTTCTGGAAACCCGGGGAGTCCGGAGGGGACCCGCCGTCCGCCTAGATGCTGTGGGGGGGGGTAGGGGTTGGATGTCCAAGGGGGGTTAAGGAAGATCAAGTGTGGGGAGGATGGGAACTCATCCACCCTGCATGCCGTTTGTCCGGCTCCAGCCTGGCGGGTGCGTGGTATGGCTCTCTATCCAGCATCAGACTGGGAGCTTACGCTGGCGCCATGTCTGGCTCCTCCCCCCCACCTGTGATGTGCTGCCAGTGAATTATATGACTGTGGTAATAACTACTTTAAAGCAAAAACATACATACTTTTGGTCAAGACAATTATAGTTCACGATTCTGTAAACAGATGCTATGTGCTTTCAGATGGTCTCTAACAGCCTTTTTCAACCAGTGTGCCCAGGCGGCAAAATGCCTAAAAATGTATCAAAAATTGTATACAATCCAGCAGGTGGATCAAGCTTGCCTTAGAGTTTCACAAATCCATGGGGTTTCACCATTATGATTTTCTTGACACTGGCATCCTAACAACCAATGACGTCATCAGTTGATAAGGAGGATGTTTGTGGCCTCCACATCATCCTTGTTTGACCCTCTTCTACCTTTCTTCCTCAGCGCTGGGGTCACATTAGCTGACTGATGGAGAGAAATTGGAATACTAGTCAGTACCAGTGTGCAAAAGTGTATTTTCTTTGGAAGAATAAATCACCTGTAACATTGTGGGTGTTCTACGTGTGGATGTTGCTGCATTCTATTCTATTATTAGAATAGATTTTTACATATTAGAATGGGGTGTATCAAGACTATCCATAATTTTAAAGGGTGCCTTGACTGAAAAAAGGTTGACTGTTCTAACTGAATGTCTGTAGGTCTCTGTCTAAGCAAAACACACAGGGAGAGGAAGGGAAAGCGATGTAATCCCTCTTCTTAGACATTCTTGTGTATGTAAATTTCAGCTTGAGCTAGTGATCACTGAAAACAACGAGCTGTTTTTAACAATGCTCAGATATGTGAAATTCAGTCTGGAGCTCCACTTGCAGGCAGTATATGTAAAGGGGAAACCTACATACACAATGTTTCTAATTTACCTGACTTACTAGATATTACGCATACAAAATCTTCATTTTCCACAAAACACTTACTACAAAGTGCACCCGTGTCACTGTTATTACAAATTATTGTGGGATTTATAGAGAGACCACAGTCAAAATGTATAAACTATGTACAGAGTCAAAGGACAGGAACTACAGAAACAGAGTACAGACCGTATACACACACATTACAGACCATGTACACAAAGAGTATAGACACCACACACACAGAGTACAAATACCACACAAGCAAAGTACAGACACCCAATCCCACGGAGTACAGACGGTGCACACGCAGAGTACAGACATGCACACAATGTACATGCACTGCACAAACAACAGACAGTGCACACAGCGTACAGACACTACACACATAGAGTACAAACAATGCACATACAGTGTACAGACAGCGCACACAGACTACAAACACTGTACACACTGAGGGGGATTTATTAAAACTGGTGCACTCAGAATCTGGTGTATCTGTACATTGCAGCCAATCAGTTTCCAACTTTAGCTTGTTCAAATAAGCTTTGACAATCAAACCTAATAGCTGACTGGTTTCCATGCAGAGCTGCTCCAGATTTTGCACGCTCCAGTCTCATTAAGTCTCCCCCAAGGTGTGCAGACACTGCAAACACAGAATACAGGCGCACACAGAGTATAAACACTGTGCACGCAGAGTATAGGCACGCGCACACACACACACACTATAGGCATACACACAGAGCATAGACACTGCACACACAGAATACACACAGAGTACAAGCATACACACAGAGTACACTGCACACACAGAGTATAGACACACACATACAGAGTATAGACACTGCACACACACACACACAGTACAGGCACACACACAGAGTACAAGCATACACACAGAGTATAGGCGCACACACACAGAGTATAGACACTGCACACACAGAGTATAGGTACACGCACAGAGTACAGACACTGCACACACAGAGTACAGGCGCACACACACAGAGTATAGACACACACCCAGAGTATAGACACACATACAGAGCTCAAGCACACACGCAGAGTATAGACACTGCACACACAGAGTACAAGCATACACACAGAGTACAGGCACACACACAGAGTATTGACACACACACAGAGTATAGGCGCACACACACAGAGTACAAGCACACACACAGAGTACACTGCACACACAGAGTACAGGCACACACGCAGAGTATAGACACACACGCAGAGTATAGACACACACACAGAGCTCAAGCACACACGCAGAGTATAGACACTGCACACACAGATTACAGGCACACAAAGAGTATATGCACACACACAGACTATAGACACTGCACACACAGAGTACAGACACTGCACACAGAGTATACGCACATACACAGCGTACAGACACTGCACACACCAGTGGCAGCCCATCCATTAAGGGCGCCCAGGCGCCGCCCCCTCTATCCTTGCCACCACCTATATGAGTAATGGACACCCATGGGCGCCGTGGCCACCCCCTATTAATGCATCCGGTCCCTTTCAGGATGCCGGACTCCTGAATTACAGCAGCGGGGTTGTTTTTTTTAAGCGCCTGATTAGAGCCATAGGCATGGGGGGGTGGGGGTGCTGGTTAAATGCCGCCAGGAGGTCACAGTGGATGCATTTAATGGGCATGATGGCTGCATTTGATGGGCACAGTGGCTGCATTTTATGGGCACGGTGGCCACATTTGACGGGCACGATGGCTGTATTTGATGGCCACAGTGAGGCTGCAATTGATGTTTGTTTTCAGAATTTTTCAGTTTGTTTGCGCCCCCCAAACATTTTGAGCACCAGCCGCCACTGGTACACACAGAGTATAGCCACAGCACACACAGAGTACAGGCATACACACAGAGTACAGACAATGCACACACACAGAATATTGGGCGCACACACACACACACACACACACACACACACACACACACAGAGTACAGCAATGCACACACACACAATATAGGCACACACACAGGGTACAGACATGCACAGAGTACAGACACTGCACACACATAGTACAGACACTGCACACACACACAATATAGGCACACACACACAGGGTACAGACACTGCACACACAGAGTATAGGCGCACACACAGAGTACAGACACTACACACACACACAGAGTATAGGCACGCACACACAGAGTACAAACACGCACAGAGTACAGGCACTGCACACACAAAGTATAGGCACTGCACACACAAAGTATAGGCACTGCACACACAGAGTATAGGCACACACACAGAGTATAGGCACACACACACAGAGTATAGGCACAAACACAAAGTACAGACACTGCACACACAGAGTATAGGCACACACGCACAGAGTACAGACACTGCACACACAGAGTATAGGTACACGCACAGAGTACAGACACTGCACACACAGAGTATAGGCACAAACACAAAGTACAGACACGCACAGAGTACAGACACTGCACACACAGATTATAGGCACAAACACAAAGTACAGACACGCACAGAGTACAGACACTGCACACACAGAGTATAGGCACACACACAAAGTACAGACACGCACAGAGTACAGACACTGCACACACAGAGTATAAGCGCACACAGAGTACAGACACTACACACATACAGAGTACAGACACTGCACACAGAGTACAGACAATGCACACATACACACAATATAGGCACACACACACACACGCACAGAGTACAGACACTGCACACACAGAGCATAGGCACACACACAGAGTGTAGGCTCACACACAAAGTACAGACACGCACAAACAGAGTACAGACACTGCACACACAGAGTATAGGCTCACACACAAAGTACAGACACGCACAGAGTACAGACACTGCACACACAGAGTATAGGCACACACAGAGTACAGACACTGCACACACACACACACACACAATATAGGCACACCCACACAGGGTTCAGACACGCACAGAGAACAGACACTGCACACACAGAGTATGGGCACAAACACAAAGTACAGACACGCACAGAGTACAGACACTGCACACACAGAGTATAAGCGCACACAGAGTACAGACACTACACACATACAGAGTACAGACACTGCACACAGAGTACAGACAATGCACACATACACACAATATAGGTACACACATGCACAGAGTACAGACACTGCACACACAGAGCATAGGCACACACACAGAGTACAGACACTGCACACACAGAGTATAGGCTCACACACAAAGTACAGACACGCACAAACAGAGTACAGACACTGCACACACAGTGTATAGGCTCACACACAAAGTACAGACACGCACAGAGTACAGACACTGCACACACAGAGTATAGGCACACACAGAGTACAGACACTGCACACACACACACAATATAGGCACACACACACAGGGTACAGACACGCACAGAGAACAGACACTGCACACACAGAGTATGGGCACAAACACAAAGTACAGACATGCACAGAGTACAGACACTGCACACACAGAGTATAGGCACAAACACAAAGTACAGACACGCACAGAGTATAAGCGCACACAGAGTACAGACAATGCACACATACACACACGCACAGAGTACAGACACTGCACACACAGAGCACAGGCACACACACAGAGTACAGACACTGCACACACAGAGTGTAGGCTCACACACAAAGTACAGACACGCACAAACAGAGTACAGACACTGCACACACAGAGTATAGGCTCACACACAAAGTACAGACACGCACAGAGTACAGACACTGCACACACAGAGTATAGGCACACACAGAGTACAGACACTGCACACACACACACAATATAGGCACACACACACACAGGGTACAGACACGCACAGAGAACAGACACTGCACACACAGAGTATGGGCACAAACACAAAGTACAGACACGCACAGAGTACAGACACTGCACACATAGAGTATAAGCGCACACAGAGTACAGACACTACACACATACAGAGTACAGACACTGCACACATGCACACAATATAGGCATGCACAGAGTACAGACACTGCACACACAGAGCATAGGCGCACACACAGAGTACAGACACTGCACACACAGAGTATAGGCTCACACACAAAGTACAGACATGCACAGACAGAGTACAGACACTGCACACACAGAGTATACGCACACACACAGAGTACAGACACTGCACACACAGAGTATACGCACACACACAGAGTACAGACACTGCACACACACACACAACACACAATATAGGCACACACACAGGGTACAGACACGCACAGAGAACATACACTGCACACACAGAGTATAGGCACAAACACAAAGTACAGACACTGCACACACAGAGTATAGGCACACACGCACAGAATACAGACACTGCACACACAGAGTATATGCACACACACAAAGTACAGCCACTGCGCACACACACACACACAATATAGGCACACTCCCAGGGTACAGACACTGCACACACACAGAGTACAAACACTGCACACACAGAGCATAGGCACACACACAAAGTACAGACATGCACACACAGAGTACAGACACTGCACACACAGAGAATAGGTGCACACACAGAGTACAAACACTGCACACACAGAGTACAGATACTGCAGACACAGAGTATAGGTCCACGTATAGAGTACAGACACTCCACACACAGAATATAGGCCCACGCATAGAGGACAGACACTGCGCACACAGAATATACGCACACACACAGAGTACAGACACTGCACACACAGAGTATAGGCTCACACACAAAGTACAGACACGCACAGAGTACAGACACTGCACACACAGAGTATAGGCACACACACAGAGTACAGACACTGCACACACAGAGTACAGAAAATACACACACACACACACACACACACACACACAATATAGGCGCACACACACAGGGTGCAGACACACACAGAGCATAGGAGCACACACAGAATACAGACACTGCACACACAGAGCATAGGCGCACACACAGAATACAGACACTGCACACACAGAATATAGGCACAAACACAAAGTACAGACACGCACAGAGTACAGACACTGCACACACAGAGTATAAGCGCACACAGAGTACAGACACTACACACATACAGAGTACAGACACTGCACACAGAGTACAGACAATGCACACATACACACAATATAGGCACACACACACGCACAGAGTACAGACACTGCACACACAGAGCATAGGCACACACACAGAATACAGGTATGCACACATAGTAAATGTCTAATATAAAAACTCATTAGTATAAACACCATGCTTAAACGGATAATAAAAAGTATTAAAGTGGCATTAAGTATAAAGTAACATTCAGTGCTTGTAAACATGGAGGCTCTTAGTACAGATCACACAGTGCACTAACAAAGCATAGAGGTCTACAAGAGGATTGTGTTGTGTCATACACAGGTACTGTATATAGAGTTATGACAGTGGGGCTTCACAAACACAAAGAGTGACAATGCAACACTGCAACTGCCATACATATACAGCCGTATCTGATGAGCCATACGCCGACATCTCCAAATGGCTGAATCTATGCTGCTATCCACATGGCTAAGGTAAATTATTAACCACTTGCCGACCGCCGATCGGAGATTGACGGCGGCAAAGTGGCTCTGTAACGCAAACCGCCGTCATATGACGGCGGCCGCGAACTCGCGCCGTGAGCGCGCGCGCGCCCCCTAGGCGCGGGCGCTGCAACGGCATTTGGCAGAAGGCCTTTCAATCTACATCGCCAGGCCAATGATTTTTGGCCTGGCCCTGTAGATCGCCCTGCCAATGGCATTATTCCCCTGCCTCTGTAAATGTAAACAGAGGCAGGGGAAGTTCCTTCCTCTTCCTCCCTGAAGTCCTTTTCGACATCAGAGAGGAAGAAGAAGCATCTAAAAACGTGAGTGCACCAACACTACACTAACACCAGGCCACATAGGCACATTTAACCCCTTGATCGCCCCCTGATCGCCCCCCAGTTAACCCTTTCACTACCTGTCACCCTCCT